>QEPC01008421.1:1884675-1934043 GCA_003113815.1 Sphenodon punctatus | reverse complement strand
AGACATGACGCTAACCACCCTTTAACCACCCTTGGTGGTTATTTATGCATGTTGCAGGGCTGTATTGGTGCCCTATGCAGCCCTGAAACATGCATAAATGACCACCAAGGGTGGTTAAAGGGTGGTTAGCATCATGTCTGTTTTCACCCCGTTATCCTAAACGATTTCACACTCATTTAAAAAGCAAAAACTAAAATTGTCTCCTGGTTAGGAACAACAAAGCAGCAAGGTGAAACTAATTTTAAAAGTTTTTGTTAGTTAACAAATGTAAACCAAGAGAATGTATTTAAGAATGGCCATCCAAACTTAGTTCAAAAATACAATTGTTAAAAAAATACGTCAATGATATCTTTAAAATAACAGAATTTTAAAAATATTACAATGTCTTTTGAAAATGAAGTTACACTTTTCAAACTCAACCACTGCATACAGAGGACTAGGCAATTTGCAAGGGAAAAAAATGACAACACCATTTAAACAACCAAACAAAACCTAACTACAACTGTTAATTGTCAAACAAGACTTAAGTGGAAAGAGTTCCAATGCAATTAAGATACACAGAAGTCTGTGTTTCTAGCTAGATTATCTGAAAAAGTGCTTAATAATAGAATAAAGTTTGTAAGCCTGAGTTAGTTTTAACTGCAGACTGCTGAAGTCATGTGGCTTGCACATAGTGCCAACACACAACAGTTGCTATCTCTTGAGATCTGTAAACTTCCTAGTGCGGTGTGATAGATGAATTTCTGCACACATAAAGCTCTCTCCTATCTACTCTAGCAAAAGTCCAGCCCTTCCCCCACCCTCCTTTTTTTCTTTACCAGACAGGACACAGTCTGGCGATTCAGGGGCTCACATAGGCCAGACTTCCTTCTGTGCAGCCCTTTGGGTAGAACTGCTAATCCTTCTTATTAATTAATGAGATAATGGTGGTTAACCGGAAAGCAATATTAATGCTAACTATCCAGGAAACTTCAGAAGAAATGATTTAGCCTTTTAGTTGGTTTTCCTGGTAACCAAACTGTGCAGCTGGAATTGTAACAATGTACTGATGTTTTACAAACTTAGAAGTTCAGTAGCATCTGAAGTGTATCAAGCTAGGCACAACCGTATCTCACTGCACTCATGCTTATATTTTATTCAAAGTTTAATGCACTTCCCCTGAATTTGTGATTTACATTAACAGCAGAAAGTAAAGCCCTTTCCTCATTTTTCCATTCGTATAACAGAATAAAGTATAAGCAGCTGGTAATACTATGGGTGTGAAAAACGCATGATGGTAAAAACGCGCACACAGAAAAAGACTTAGAACGGTTTTATACATCTACCATTAATTAGGTGTTTTAAGCCTTCTACAAAATTTCTTAAGGTACACTATGCTTCATGAGAAAGTGCCAACATATCCAATGTAAGGTTTGCATTTTACTTATGTTGAAAAAATAACAAGGATAACATTGGGATTAAAGATTCTGCTGAAGAGAAGTAATCACTGTAGATACTTTAGAAAAACAGCCATGCACATTTTTAAAATCAGCTGTTTTAGGGCTAAGAAAAATATCTATTAGAGGAGGGGATTTATATTATCTGAGGTTCTACTGCAGCAAACTAGTACAGCAGCTTTCATTCACTGATTGTCAAAAACTTTCCAATGTGCCCACTGCAATGCGGATGCCAACCAACGAATCAAAGGCATTCAGCAACTAGACAAAGAGGGTCTGATGCCAACCTCGGTGCCACTGGCAACCATTATTGGCATCAAGCACATTGTCTGCTTTTTTTCTCTCTCTCCTGGCACTTGACAAACAAAATGGCGGTTCTTGTAGCAACGGAACACAGCATAAGTGATGCACTGATTGAATCACATACTACCAAATGATTTTATGGATTGAAACACAGTTTATACCGAATGATAGACACTGTCTGATGGCTATCAAAAAAATCTAGCTCTCTCAACAGATGTCGTCATCATGACACTAGCTGGTTTAATTTTTGAAAAGAATTAGATAAATAGATTAGAACAAGCAGAACATTGAAAATTGGTTTTTTATTTATTCTTTTGAAGGTAAAAATTTTAATTATCAAAGTACTCAGAATAATATAAAGCTTCTTTGAAGAACTGTAATAGCACTAAAACCCTAGTCGAGCCACTTCTAACTTTACTTATGTCCTGAAGCAAAAGAGGAAACTAATAAGACACAAGGAGAAAATGGAGTGGATTTTGAGAGCGGAGAGAAAGGAAAGGCAGATAAAGTTGGTCAATGACAGAACTTGACACGTTGGTCTTTATTCCTAACTTCAGCAGAAACATGGAATACAAAAAGCAGAAACCCTCTTATAGAGAACCAAAGGGATTATTGACATTTCCAGATCTGGAAATTGTCAATATATTGTAACATTACTCAACACTGCAATGCGGATGCCAACCAACAAATCACAGGCATCCTAGGCTAAACAAAGAAGGTCTGATGCCAATCCTGGTGCCACTGGCAACCATTATTGGCACTCAAACTATTTTTCCTAATTTTTTTCCCCATCATTTAAAATTGTACACTATTTCCCCTTCATTCATTTCACACACTAATTCCTTCTGATTTTATTCAGGAATTGTTCTTAATACTATTTTTCACTTACAGGACATAACTAAATAGGTTTTCATACACTAAAAGAGAAATAAAAAGAAAGGTATTACGAGGACACAGCAACTGAATTGACTTTACACCTATCTTTTTCAGAACCTGGCATCCTTTAACCATTTGCCCTGCAAATGGAAAAATTAACTTGTTCTCAATAAAAATTCCAATTCTGAATAAAAGGGAGAAAAACTACAAAGATAACAATGCGACTCCTTCAAGTCAAGAGCCACCAGATGTTAACAGGAGATTTACTGCAGAAACAGTAAGAGAGGTACAAATTAAGATGCACGGTTTACAATAAACAAAAGATCCTCCTAATAGTGACCCGATACAAAAAAAATTAACTCACTTTCTCATCTAATTTAATGTGTTAGTGGCTCTTCCTTTCTGTGGGAATATTGATGGTGTCATAACAATTTTTAAATTGTTTTAAATATCTGTGTAGATTTTTCTATTTTTCTATTGTGATAAATTGTTTATTTTATGTTGGAAGCCACCCCGAGATGCTGTAGGCATCGGGGGCGGCATATAAATGGAATAAAATAAATAAATAAACAATATTAAGGTATGTTTACCTCATTCAGGTTTATTTTTATAATTATGGAGTATCTTACAATAATCCATATTGTCTACTCATTCAAACCAATAAAACTTTTCATGTTCTCCTGCACCACTCCCAATTCAAGTTACAGGCTTTTAACAACTTTACAAAAGCAGACAATATTTAGGAGTAAGTATTTCAGCCCTGACTTACAGAAGACTACATTTGGCAGACAAGTAAAACTTGCTAGTATTAATCATCTGGTTGTCTCTTACAATATTTTCATAATACCACCTGCTGAACTTTAATGAGCAGAAATAGTTTGTTTGAAGACTCCATAGTAAATTCTTTCTTTTCTAAGTTTTCTTGGATCTGCGTTACCATATTTTGCAGCTGCTTAAGCCATTGCAGAACAACTAAGAGTTGTACACACTGGCCACTGCTGAGGAAAAAACTATTAAAAACAACCAGTAATTGTAGCATTTATCCTTATAAATAGTCCAAAGAGACACTGTATTTAATATGTTTTGTTTTAATTATATAATCATATACACAACATGCAGAATAAAATATGAATTGCAGAACAGAGATGGTTGGTTTAAAAAAACACCTCCCCCACCACCACACACACCTTGTGAAAGATGTCACTTTTAAATGATTCAAATCTGTAAGTAGTATGTAAAGTCAGAAGCCAAAGATTCATGCTGTTTTAACTTTGTGTCACTAATAAAACTAATTCAGTTAATTTATCAGATAAATTTCCTAGCTTTATATACAGGGCATCAAACAACCACCTGCCATCTGACTATCTGCAGGCCATTTAAGACTACCACCAGGCCAAGTTATGAAATGGCCCACCATCTGCAGTGGTTCAGACCTTACCCAGCTTAAATTTACTGCTAAAAAGAAATGCTTTGCTAGTGTGGATCAGTCAATAGTATGACCACTTCCTACAGCCTGACGTAGTTATTTGGAGGGCACAAAAGAGACTCTGGATTTCATGAGCGATAAAAACCTATGTTTAGTCAGATGCATTTATGATTTAGGAATCCTGTAGGTGAATATTATCAATGAATATACATTCTTAGCAGCAAAAGACATATTTCTGAATCAACAATAGAGTACCATCAACAGTTGGCTTTTCTATTATTCGCACAACACCAGTTATAATTACATTTTTAATGTAACAGGGATCTTCCATATTTAAATAACTGGGTAAGAATTAATTTTACCAGTGTCATTCTAGAAAAACAGCAAGTTGGTGGAAATGTTTGGTTAAGTACTGCATCTGGAATTGATGAAAAGTTAAATCCATTGGAATAATACGAAGCATTTCACACATTCAAAATGTTTATGGAAATACAATATAATTCTTGATATAAAGTTTTTATTAGGGCTGTGTCATTTTTTTCTTTGCTAAATCCTTTGTAATGTTGAGAACATTTTTCTCTTAACCGTAGATTCATTAATATGAGCACCAATTACCAAACAGGAGTAGTTCAAAAGGTATAAATATTTTCATTATAGACATGTATAATATTTCTTACGTATATGCACACAGGTGCACATGTCATTCATGATGCTTGAAACAAACTTATCTGTAGTAAAGAAATTTGTAGTACAAACTGGAAAATTACACAATATGATGCCTTTTTAAATAAAAATAAAATCTCCAAAAGAAAAGGAAATACTTCCCTTATGTTTGCTAGCTTCTTTTAAAGGACAAGCCAGCACACTTGTCATGTTCACATCACTCCTGCAGATATATGTAAAAGAGTGTACACTTATGTGTGTATTTGTACATGCTAATTTACATATGTATATAGACCTACACTGCGTGATTAACCCACAGAAGAATGTTTAATTGAAGCATGTTTCATCCCTTTAAAAAAATAAAAAAATAAACCCTACTTCAAATCAGTGTTTGACATACTAACATAGAAACACATGATCCACTTCCTACCTTGTTCCTGCACGTAGTATGCCAAAAACAAATCAAGCTCCTTGACTGATACTGTTATGTGATGTGGCTGGACGCAAAGTGCTGGATTTGTGCAATGTGGGGATTTCATGAGTCGCTCTCCATCCGTACTTTCCAAGGGGATGCCTTTGAACAGGATCACCATGACTAGATCCAGACGCCAGACTTTGTCAGCATGTCGCAGGCAGTCGATTCTCCTAATCTTACCCTTCTGGTCAGGATTGGACAATACACAGCATGGGTGCTTCTTCCCAGTAACGGTGAGCACAAAATCCTCCCGGTACTCTTGGCGGATATCTTTGCGCAGCTTGGCGAGGAGCCTGGATGCCCACTTCTGTTTAATTTCAGGCTTTTCGCTAAGTAGCTCATCCTTGACTGCTCTTTCCTCATCCTTCGACATTCGTTTCTCATGTTTTTTAAAGTACTTGCGTTTTCGAGCCTGAAGGTTGAACCAAGTGTAGGCGATTGCACGGACATGTGGAAGAAGTGCCTCAATGAATGGGTGAAATTCATCCTGTTGGAAGAAGCAGGGGAAAACAGAAGAAGAAACTCAAGTCAGTTTAATTCGCATAATCAAGGCAATAATAGCAAGACGGGTTTCTAAAAAAATTTAAGTGAAAAATCGAGCAGAAGAAAATGTTGCCTTAACATCTATGAAATTGTTTACATTGCATCCCTTTATTTAATTACAACAACGGTCAGACAAGGCATAGATAGATGCACGCTGAAAATCTCCCCACATTCCCTCTCTTTGTGAGAAAGATGAGAAGATTGTATTTTGTATGACTCTCTCCCCTCCCCCACCCTACAGTGCCATATAGACGACAGAGATGCTATCAAGACGTTTTGTTTCTAATATTTAAATATTTGACTGGACATCTAACACTGAGCAGTACCATTTTACAAAGAGCACACTGTACAGTTTTTTTAAATCTGTGCAGAAATGTTCCAAATGCAGGAGCAAATGCCACAGTTCATTTCCCTTCTCTGTGGCACAGAAACACAAAGCATATACTTGCTCAGTATAATGCCACACAGTTCCCGCTTTTGGAGCATGCTCTCAGCAAGAGACTGCTGGTGGCACAAAGAGCATGCGCCATTAAACTTGATCCATTTTCTTATCAAACGTCCAGCATTCCAACACTGAAACAGCAGCACCATTCCAGGGGTGGTAACTAGAGAAACCGGTATACAGTAAGGGAAAGTAGGCAAAAGACACAGCGTGAAGTGTAAAAGTCCTGAACAGAAGCCTCTGTACTTTGAGCTCTGCATGATTTCCCCTATCCCCTCCCTTTTCGCTCTAACTTTGTCAAATAAAAGTTTATGAAGTTAAGAACAAAAAATTACGTTAATGTTCTTCCAGCAGCTCCACTATGGGATCTGAAGCCCCACAGAGTCAGTTAATTTGCTAACTGATCACATGAGTGTGGCAATTATTCTAAACCCCTTCAAAATCAATCTGAGGTATACAATGAAAAATGGCAACTTGGCACAAACTTTACATTCTTTGTGTTTCTGCATGCTGTGGCAGGGTGACATTAGGAGTGCCCCACTGGTCAAATACTGCTTTTGTGAAATCCATGCAATTTATTTACAGTTTTCCAATACTCCTTTCCAACCTCACATGGCTTTCCCCACAGGTTCCTATCTTTTTGCCTAATTTCAAGACTATATTGCAATAAAAGAGTAGAGGCTAGATGTTGTTCAAGGGCATAGATTACTTTTTATATGCAGAACGCCATCTAAAGCAGGTGTGTCAATCCCTAAATGGGACTCTTTCCCATGTCATGTAGTTACTCTTTTAACTTAAAACTACCAAAATCTACTTATCAACTCTTACTACATTTTTATTTAGAGAGGAGATATGAGGGGCAGAGGCAAGAGCAAAGGAGGGGGATCTTTTTCTGTATGTGGTTTTGTTTTTAAATACCATGCAGCAGTTTTTTGTCACACTGGGTAATGGAACTCACTCGTACTATAATACAATTTAACTTTCACTCATGGTATTACAGAATACAGTTTATACATGACTATTTTAGGTAAAAATTATGAAAATGCACCAATGGTTTTATAATAATTTAGACAATTTTTAGTGTTTGTTTGCAAGTTATTGGTTTCCAACCCAAAATTTTAGTATTAAAAATGTCATCTTCCAAAGGAATTTTCTGAATACCCTACACGCTAAACCTTGCATCTATAATCTGCAAAGAAAGTGTTAATTTTGCAATCCTATCCCCTAAAAAAAAAAATTTAAACAAAAATAATAATTTTGCAAACAGTTTTATGTATGCCCAAGCATTTCTTTAGGAGAGGAAAAACCTGAACCAAAATTGAACAATAATACAGGATGCAAATGATTATATTACAGTACAAAGCATAACAAAGTGCCACAGAGGCATTAATTAAACTGATCAGTAGTTTCCAGCAGAGATTTGAACAATTCTGTCACTATACTGGCACATAAAACTAGGCCGTGGAAAGAGTTAAACCACAATCTGTTCTTTGTGTGAGAAGGCAGCACTGCTCTGAGCAACCACAGCCCATGATAAGACTTCCCTATCACCATATGCTTTCTGATGCCATGCTTTTTTTCCTCTGACTGTAACTACCACAGAAAGTTTACTCCACCCCCTCAAAAAGTAATCTTAACAGAATCCTTGTTAAAGAAATTTGGAATTTAATAATACAGGTAATAAAACTGGATTGTTGCAAACATTTATATTTTATGACAAATAAAAAAGTTTGCTAACAAACAAAATGAACATTTTCATCAGCTAGGGGAGTAGGAGAGTAAAAGGCTCTAAATCAGGGATTCCCACACCATTTAAAATAGATTGCATGGTGTATGGTTTAAGACATGCAACAAGACTGCAATAAGAGTGTTCTATAGTATCCAAACGCTGCAGATTTAGTGTTTGGATTTTGATTAACGTCATCATTAATTTTAGAGGGATGAATTGACATTTAGATACCATTTCTAATACTAATATGAGAGTATAAAATAACTAGTGTCATACTTGAAAAGTAATTTTGCATTTTACATTCTTTAATAGTTCCATATTTCTGCATAAAAAGACGTATATATTTATTATGTTTGGGAATGTTTGCTTGGTTTGGGGGGTGAAAAAGATAAGAAAATTCAATGCTAAAGCATTCAAGAAAATATGAAGCAGAATATCTCCTACTGCAAGGCTATATCAATATATTTGAGATATTCATTGTACATAAAATGAAACATTACTTGACAAGAAGTGCCTCATAAAAAAGATTCTAAATGGAGATTAGCTATTAATCATATACATTCTTCACTAAACCTCCTAAAAAGCTATCTACTAAATTTGATTTTTTTCCCCCCCTAATATTGGTAGAGGCAATATTGGAAAAATGGCTTTTTTTATGCGGCACTTACCCATGCAAATCATAACTGCTCTTGCAATAACGTAATTTATGAAGGCAAGGTCTTCAAATTTCCTAACAAATGACTCAGGTGAGCCAATATGCACTGACAATTTAAACTAAAATGGAATTTATTGTGAAATGCTACATAGCTTGAAAAATAAAGGAAAGAAATATACACTCTAATCACAATGTAACACTGATAGATAGGCCAAGCTTTCTTTACAGAACACTTGCAAGACAAGCATATTTCCTTTTTCCTTCCCTTCCACCTCATATCACCTCCTTCTAAAGTTTATATCAACCCATCTCATATTCACATTAGAAGAGTAGGATACAAAAAAGCTAAAAGTCTAGCAATTAGAAGTATAAAACTCTCCATAGCCAATTTCACTGATTTTATTTTATTTTCCTCAGTTAAACAATTTGTGTAGAGAAAAATTGTAAACTACAACAAATTTTAAGTTTCCTGAACCAGTGCAGTATAAACATAAACCATGAAAATTTATCACAGGAGTTCAAACTCTTAAAGGTATGTGGCAATTGCACTGCACCATGTCTTAGCAAAAGTGGTAAATTAAAGTTTATATTCAGCACAAGAAGAAGCTATTAAACTGTATATGATACTTGAGTCTTCTTTACAGGTATGTTTCATATGTGCAAAATATATATTTAACTGATGACGAGTAACATTCCTAGCCACCAACTACTGGCTTAATAACAATGTTTTTAGATTTCAAATCTATTCTTTAAAAGTGCTTTATTACTGTGCCCTCACAAACTGAACTATTACTTTTGCAAGAAGTTTAATCCAATCTGTTAATTCTCTTTGTAAGACTTCTGAGCAGATATTTTAATAAGAGCATACCGCGCGCACCATAGCCACGATAAACCTTGATCTTAAGACAGATGGGGAGTTGAGCAGGCTTTGAAAAAAACTCTTGAGTAGATCTGGCATTTTTTACACTTTTCAACAAAACTGAATAAAAGATTTCAAAAATACTCCACTTTTGGGGGGGGGGGGAGAAAAAGAAAGAAAGAAAACAATGTGCTGATCTTCATTTGCCACATAATTTAGAAAATGTACAAAATTTCTTAAACATTTCAAATAAAAGGCAGATACTTTTAAGAGTTGCTCTAGTTACATTCTGTGTGTACTTTGACATATGTTCCTGTATAAATAGCCATTTCATAAAGCAAGATTAGATGTTTTCTAGTGTCATAGCAAGACATTGTTTTACTTTATTTATCCTTCTCCAAACTAAATAAATAAAATAGTGGTATTTGAATATACATTTGGGGTGGGGGGCACTGTTTGCATCTGCTGCAGAAAGGTTCTAACAAGCAAACACAAAAAAGTCATAAGGCAAAGAAACAGCAAGAGTTTTTATCCACTATATTACAGGTGGGAGTACATACTTTCTGAGTTAAAATTTAAAACCATTTTGTGTAATGTGCATTACTCTTAGGTATGTATATAAATGAGTATATATAAGTTTCATTAACTGTCATTTTAATGTATTTTTATGTTAGAGCCAGTTGATAGGGGATGGGGAAATCTAATAATATATTATGCTGTAAATTCCATGTGTGTATATATATATATCCCTACGCCTATGTACATAGTATATAGGTAATTGTAATATCCTTTTCTTTACACAAGTCTCAATAACACTCTTTTGCATTTTTGCTCCAGTGAAGTCACATTTACTTGCTGAAAATATCCATATCTAAATTAATTACACTTATATGCCAACCAAAATATAAACAATAAAAATGTCAGCCAAAAAGCTACAGGACTGTATCCAATCGCTGAATAAGCCTTATCATTGTTTTCATCTTCATTCACAATTTATGAATGCCTCAGTCCTTTTGAATTACAGTGGTTTCTAATTGTCACATAATAGAAATCTTAATGATCTGACCACTTTACAATTTAATGATCTGACCACTTTACAAATAGGTCCAGGATATTATATTTAATATAATAACTCTAGGGGCACTTTCCTATTTTCTTTTTTCTTTAGCTATTTGTTTCACCAATGTGGAAGCAAGCAGTTATCAGTTAATCAGTCTGCATCACATCCTCCTGAGACAGACTTGTACTAAATCTGCTGAAAACTGTCCCATAGCTTTAGAGCTAACCCTACTCTTTGCAATATGCTTGATACCAAGATATTTACTTATTATAAAGTGTAGCTAACAAAAGGTACTCTGCAGGCAATTAGGTAACTTCTTATGTGCTTCTTTCTACACTGCCTAATGTTTTAAAACACAAATGTTGTAAAAGAGGCCACACATGTTAATGATCCCTCATAAGTCTATGATTTTACCAAAAATCTATTCTCCATAGAAATACTGCCCTGTCTGAAACAATATTGCATGTTTTGTCCAAATATTCTCCAAAAGTATAGTTGCAGCGGGGTAGAGTTAGCGCTCATTTTTCTTATGAATCCCAAAATATCAGTTGTCACTAATGCCTGAAAATACCTTCAAAACTAAGTTGACATAAACGTTTATATTTTGCTTTTTTAAACAAATGTATGCTGATTTAAAAGATTAGAAACACCAAAATTAAGCAAGAAAACTGCTCTGTCACTCAATAATCCAATAAGAAACAGCCTATATTTTGGTCATCCTTCCTCAAATCAACCTCACACTGTTTGAAGGCTATATATGATTAATTCAGCATGGGAGAGTATTGGGTTACACCAGTCAATGTTTAATTTAAAAAGAAACACTTTTCCTCTTAAACCCTTCAACTAGACATTGAGTGAGCAAACAGGAGAGCTAAAAAGACAGCAGATCAATGTTTTCCAGTCCAATCAATAGGTTTCAACCCACTTTTTCCAGTAATTACATCCATTTCTATTTTGGCCACCTTTGGCTTTTCCTGCAAGAACAATTTAGCAATAATTGTAACTAGGTGGCACTTTTAGTGGGACATCGCCCCCCCCAAACCCTACACATACACTCGGATTTAGTTTGTCCTGTACTACTATTCTGTTTTACCGTCTAGACCCTGACAAGGAGCTGTAATTGTACTGTAAGTCGTAACAACTATTACTCATTAACAACCCATATTTTAAAATATAACTACAGATAGAAATATAATAAAAACGCATCTATACCTGAGTGAGACAGATGGGAGAATACATCATGACTTCGCTTTGAGAACGCACTTCCCGGAGAGCCCCTAAGAAAAGTCTCAAAAAGGAAACAATCTCATCTATTCATTTTACAGTCATCTGAGTAGATGGAATCAAAGAGAACGGGGCTGTGCCCTGGTTCACCACAACTTCACAACAAACCCCAGTCCTCCTTAAATAGCCAAAGATTCAGGTTCACTCCGTGTGCTAGCTTTCCCGGGGTGAAATCCAATCTACACTTTTAACCCTCTTGTTCTCGGCGGCGCAGAAGTCTCGCTTTTGGCTCTCGCTGCTGGTAGTAGTGGGCTTGGGGGGTGGGTGGCTGGGGAGGAGGGCTTGTTTAGATTTGGTTTGGTTTGGTTTTTTGGCGGAGTTAGTAGTGGGTTATTATTGTACTGTCACCACGCTGACAAAGTTCAAGGTTACAGCCCGGAGCAGAGCAGGAAGATCCCGGCGTGATCGCAGGCGAAACTTTGCAAGGCAGAGACGGTGTGTGTGTGAGAGAGAGAGAGGGGGAGAGTGGGAGTGAGCGAGTGCGTGTGCGTCCCCCAAGGCTGGGAAATGCTTCGCAGCGCGCAATCTCCGAGCTGCTCTCGCAGCAGCCGCCTGTGTGTGCCTCTCTGGCTGGCGTTGCCTCTCCACTCCCCCCCCCCCTCTCTCCCGCGCTGGGGATAATGCTAAGAGACTGCTTTCCAAACGCCCACTATCATAAAAATGATCTCCTGAAAATTCAAAACGATCAATCTCTCCCTCTCCTCCTCCCCATTTCCCTCGCTCCCTGCAAAACTTGCAAGTTGAAAAATTCGCCAGTTCCACCCTCCGGCCCCCGTTCCAACTCTTTCCCCAAATCAGACTTAGGGATTATTTTTTTATTATTAGTATTAGTATTTAATTACACAATCATCGCTTACACTCCTCCTCCTGCAAACACATTCCTTCACCACCACCGCCCCCCTCCATGCCCTCCCCCTTTATTAATCATCAGCTACTACTGGAGAGAAGAAATCAGCGCGTTTTGCAAACATGCTGCCTCCTTTGCCTTTTCTATCGGGAGGAGGAAACGGGGGGCGGGAGGGGGGCTGTACCAGGGGGCCGCAGCGGCAGTCGAGCCGTAGCAAACCTACGCCTGAGCATTGGCGCCTAGTGGAAAATTCCCCCAGAGAAAGAGAAAGTGCTTTGCTCATTGCAGCCGCCGCCGCCACCACTACGGCCTCGGCCAACCCGGGAGCCGCTCTGCGTCCCGCGGGGGGGGGCTAGGAAGCCAGCAACTTTGCCAGATCGCCACTAATTAACCCAACAGGGAGGGGCGCTTTGCGGGGGGTTTCTTTGCATTCCCGGCATAGCCAGCCTCCAAACACCGCAGCAGCTCGGGGGAGAGGGGGTATGGCATTGTGCAGCTAAAACCTGTCCGTGCAGCGGCTGGAGTTTTTGCTCGGGTCTCCTCCTCTCCCCCACGGTGCAATAATAATGGGTCTGGTCTGCACAACTACAGTGCAAGTGCCCAGGGAGGAGGAGGCGAACCCGGCCGCTTTTGCCGCCCTCTCGGGGAGCGCCTTACACGTGCCCCCCCCCCCTCCCTGCCTGATCACACGAGCAGAGCAGAGGGGACCCGGATAATCTGCTGGGCGATCGCATTTCCCAGAGGGGGGTGGGGGTGGAATCAGTACGGCTTTCCCCATGGGGAGGAGGGAGGCATTCCCACTAGGGGGGCTAATCTAGAAGACGGGGCCCGCGGTAGCAGAATCTGGATTCTCGCCTCCCAGACAGCTTTTACCAGGAAGCCCGAGGAGGCGGCTTTTGCTAGAGGAATGGAGTAAATGAAACTTCTTTCTCCTCCAGTGGTGGAGGCAGCGATACAGCACAGTCTGGGGGGGGGGGGGGTTGTCTCTTCCCCATGTGCGCGGCTGGTGACAGTAAGTGGGAAGCGAGGCGCCTCAATACTGCCAGCTCCTGCAGCAGCCCTGCCTGGCTTAACTTTCCGGGGTTAGGTAGTCTTGTCTCCCTCCCCGAAGGGACCAGTGACTTTTCCTCTTCCAAAGTGGGATTTAGTCACGTCAGGCATTTCACAACGACACAGCAAGAGAAGTAGGCAGGTTCAAGTCAACCATGAAATGGTCACTTTTTAACCCCGTCCTGTCCTCATTAGGGAAATGCTCAAACACAGCCTAGTTTCAAAGAGGGCTCTTAATGAGGGGAGCTTGCCAAGTCTACCAGCTGCAATTCCCATAAATTTACAAGCCAAAGGAGGGGGGCGATTGGAGCGAGGGGCTCCAACAACAAGACAGGTAATGTCAAAGGAGCCAGCAAGAGCGTAGTACATTAACCCTTCAAAGAGACCCACTGAAAAGAGGTGCTTCTTTTGCCCCCAGCTCGAAGGATTTCAGTCACTACTGCCCCTCTCTTCCTCCTACTAGGGAGCGTAGCAACAAGTGACCAGAGCACTTTAGTGCACGTAGGTACATTAGTATTTAGGCAAGAAGTAACGAGGCAAACTCAGGGTTAACCCCAGCAAACATTTATTTATTTTTTTCTTGTACAGAATACCCCAAAATCCTCTAATATTTTCTTTTTTCCAAGCACTGCAAGAAGCTGATAACGCCGAGCTTTAAATACGGGAGTTTCCCTTTGAATAAATGTTCAATTTAACTGGAGTTAATTTACTATAAAAGAAATTCCCATTGGCAGAAATGCATTAATGTCCTTGAACACACCTCTTGGAGCAATTCGACTCTCACACAAGCTATTACGATAGAGGGGCTGATTTAAAACTGCAATACCCTTCTCCTTTCCCTCCTTCAAACCACCACAACAAAAAGTCCCCCAATTCAGCAAGCCGAAATGCTGCCTCTGTGAGTTGCACAGATTTTGGAACTGGCCCCTCCCCTATTGGCACAGTCATCAGAAGGCCCATGCTTATGGGGAGGGGAGGGGAGGGGGGGCGGAATTGACCCTTTTCTCGCCAAAGCCATTTACACTAAAAGCAATAAACTGTGACATGCTTCCCAGATCCAGCGCTCTGCAGCAGGGGACGGAAGAAGGCAGGGCAACAAGGTAAGACAATAAGCCCTAGAGCCCAAAGAGGAACTAGGATCACTCCTGGATCACCCTAGACATCAAATCATCCAGCAAGAGAATGGGGCTGCTGGGTGCTACATGCACGTTAGTTAGCAGCCTGTTCAGGAAAACTGCTTCCCACTACCACTAAGAGGAGACAAAGAAGACTAGAGAGAAAGATGAGTCTTAAGTGCTTGCTTGGGGGGGCCTCATGTGCGCGGCTGCATGTCTGCCTCGCTCTGTCCTCAGGCGCCCTGCACACACGCCGCGCACACACACACACACACCCGACGCCGCCCGGCCCTTCACTGGCTAACACCCCAGCAGCAAACCAGCGCTACTCGTTTAACAAACACCCCTACCTCCAGGCCTTTCCAGGAATAGATTTGTTAGCGAGGAAGGATTAACCAAACCCATTCTATCTATGAAGACAACCTTAGGGGAGGGAGTGCAAACGGTCTGGCGGTTCCTCTCAGTAAATAAGGCCCAATCTTTACGAAGCGGAATAGCTAAAGAATAGCCACGGGCTAAGAGCGCGCAACCCGCAAGCAGAAAGCTGGACCTTTTTGCCCAAACACCTCTTGGGTGGGTCACGGGTGGGGCCAGCTGTGCTAGATTCTTCCTTGCAGAATTCACCCGGACTGATGCAAAAAGTGCACCCAAGGGCGTAGCTGTAAGAGCTTGTCCATGAGCTTGTGGGGAGGTGGGACACCTGAGTCCCCTGCCACCAGGAGCGGGCCAATTTCCATCTTCTGCCTCAGGGCCCATTCCAACGTAGTCCGCCCCCCCCCCCCCTACTGAAACAACAGGGAAAATAATATGCACCTTACATTCTTAATCCTCTTCCATCCCGTTTTAGATTAATACGGGGAAATGAGCCACCCCCGCTGTAACTCCTTCCATTTTAACAGAAACCCTCTCTCTTTTTTTTTCCTGTTTAACTTTTAAAAACCTGTTCAAAGTCCCCTGCCAGTGCACGCCTGGAGACAGGTATGGTCCTGAGGCACGTGTCTGACAAGAAGACTATGGTAGCACTCCTGTGTCAGTCGAAGGTTGGCTGGGCCTAGCCTGCAGCCAGCGAAATCTTTCCTGAAGGTGGCTCAGAAAGACGGGGGGGGACTTATACTGCGGCAAATTTTGTATCTAGACAGAAGCCTTTTTGACACTTTCTCTTGATAGGGTTACAGCGCAATCGTAGTTTGGCTCCTGTGACCCAACAATAACTAGACCTTTGTAGAGGGTTTAACCCCGAAAAGGCCTGTGTATGTAAATGACTAGGCGTGACACAAGCCACTTACTCCGGAGTAGCTCCACTGACTAAAAGGCCTACTCCGGAGTAAGGGGTTTGTGGGGCCCGTCCTGTTTTTTAAAGGTGCCATGGATTGAAGGTGCATTGAACATGCCCGAAAAGGCGATACTGATGAGCTGGAGCAACTCCTGTCCTGCCACCCGGCTGGCAGCGCATTGTGCCTGCCAGTGGCTGACGGCAATGCAGCACTGCAAACTTCGTCAAACAAATAGCCAAACAGCCATAGAGACAGAGCCCTAACGTGCCCTTAGCTGCTCCCTAGCCAGCCCTTCCCTAACCTGGATCATCAGAAACATTTCTCCCAGAGAGTTAACACTTGGATGAGTGTTATCCTGCACCCCAGACCTGGCGTCCTAAAGTTAAGCTGAGAAAATCACGCTGAACTTCCCTGCTGAAATACCAACACATAAAGGCACAGCACAGCGTCCCCACTCTCGCTCTCCCTAGATTTCATGCACATTCACGACTGGAGACTCACCGAGCGGCACTGATTGCAAATGCACTAGCTGAGGTTAGCCGGCTTGAATGCGTGAAAGACTAGAAAGAAACACTCTGAAAAACAAGGGCCACACAAACTAGCGCCCCCTTCCCCCCCCCCCCGCAGCAATTTTCCATGGACGAGACCGAGTTTAGCTTGTTGGGACTTCGCAACAAATGCACTTATTCTCTCCCTCTTAATATGTGACCCTGACAAATTTTGCACGCACATTCCACAGCGTCTTAGCAATTATATTTCCCGGAGGATCATAAAAGTTTGCAATGGAAAGGCCTATTAGGTCATCTGCTCTAGAGCTCTCTGCTACAGCAAGACTCCAATTGCTGTCCTTTGTCCAGGGCGGGGACAGGGGGGGAGGGACAGTTGTTCTAATACCTCGCTTATGAATCATAGCATCGCTTTATACCTCTGATGAAATAAAGAGACCGGGATTGCTAAAGGCACTGTGCCTAGCCTAATATGTAAACGTATGATTTCCACCTTTAGCTTAAACACAGAGAAAATTACCCGCTTCTTCCAGAATAGCAGTTCAGTAATCTCCCTAATTCCTTTTACAAGACAGTTTTGCAGCTGTTTAAAAGAGCTCAACCTGGTGAACCTGCAAAGACCGTCTCCTCTGATTAAATTTCTACTTGAGGAAGCTCCTGTAACTCAAAAGAAAGGCTATGCAGTTGAAAACATCAACTTTCCAACGTCGACCTTAGGGTGTTTTTGTTAAAAGCTGGTACATATTAGGATAATAGTGTACAAATACTTATATGCGTGTGCAAACATATGGACTGAAAAAAATTGAATAATTGTACATATGTAAACCGCGTGCGCTGTTTGTATGTATGTTAATATCAATTATGTCTAATGAATCTGAAGGCAGCAGTACATTAAGAATTCCTTGTAGACTAAAAAACAAAGCTATAATGGATTCTATGCCTCGGACTTATAGCCTTGTTAGGTTTTCTGTGTGTGTGTGTGTGTGTGGAGACTGACTATTCAAGTAAAGTGTTGGATTAAAAGAAAGCAATAAATAAATAAATAAATAAATAATAGCGAAATGCAATTTAGGTTACGGGGAGACAATGAAACTTTAAATACCCTTAGGCATACAAGAGATCTCAATATACATACAGCTGAATTTGACATTTATATTATGTAAACTGCACATTCAATAAAAATATATAACATTCTTGTAACACCTATGAATCTTGACCTAGCGTTAAAAGGATTTCCCCCTGAATAAATAGATATATACATGTGTGTGTATGTATATATATTTCTGTTTTATTTATTTTTTTAAATCCCTTAAATATGCACATATATTCCTATGGCACTCCAACACACACACACACCTCTTACTCCGTGTATGTGTGTGTGCTTGACCTCTGTCCACATATGGTTTGATGGTGACTCTAATAACCGAGCTTTCTCCATCTCCCAGACCAGAAAAAGAAAACATCAGACCTCAAATATAAAACTGTAAACCACAAAGTTTTGTGTTACACAAGGCTGGAGTTTATACCCTGCTTACGTCAAGGCCACGTTCTCAACCCGCACTCGCACCAATACAGAAAATTCTCTCAAAACTCCGATTAACAAACCTTAAACTGTTTTGACAGCAAACAAAACAACAACAACAATCATGTGACAGTTGTATCTTCTCTGACGGTTTGAGACTTTATATATATATATATTATTATTTTTGTAGAAGATTGATTTAAATCTCTATTCTAATTAGGGTTCAAAAGTTAACTCCCCTCCCCACTCCATGATTCAGAGTTAAAGTTACATGGTCTGAGGCTCAAATTCACTTCAAAGAAAGTTAGAGTTAATCTTGTGTATTTTGGCGCCTTTTCTCTGCCAGCTACTGTACTAAAAAAAAAAAAAAAAAAAAACTTGGGAGATCTTGTCTGTCCCGTCTCAAGTTCAATGGCAGCCCTTTCCTCCAGCAGCAGCAGGAGGAGGAGGAGGAGGAGGAGGAGGAGGAGAAGATACCATGTTCGCAGCACTAATAATAATTCAGATCACGCCACATCGGCTTCTTGTGTCAAAGTCGAAAGTGGGTTCCCCCGCCCCCTTCAACCTGAGAGCTGCCAAGTCCTCACACACTCCGCATTCAACCACAACTTAATGGATGGGATATTGTGCATTAAAATGTGTACCAGACACACAGGCGAAGAGAAGACAAGTGGGGGGAAGCAGACAGACAGACAGACACAGACAGACAGACAGACGGGAGGGGAATGAATTAAAAAGTACACGAATGGATCCCAAAGCAAAACAGTAGAGTGAATTGAATAATAAAATAAATAAATAAATAATAATAATAATAATTGATTTTAAAAAGCCATAGAAACAAGCAACAAAAGTAACTTTAAACAAATAATAATCAGAGGCTAGACGCGAACACTCCAGGCTGTACGATAGCGTGAAAGAGACTCTTCCATGTGCCTACAGAATAACTAGCTAGCACAGCTAACCAAGGCACAATACCATTTTTTTCTTCATAGTGAAAAGTGCATGAATGATAAAATACACCAAGACGGTAAAAGATCAAAGAGAAACAAGCGAGCACAGAAGGAAACTCTACAGCAGCGAGAAAGGGGAGGGGGGAGTTGTTGTCTACAAGGTACAAATAAAAGTACTGTTTGCATTAATCCTTTCCAGCGCTTAACTGATAGCTGCTTGCCAGAGAAAATGGGGGAGGGGAGAAAGTTGAAGCAGGAAATGTGCCAAGTTCAGCACTTTTGGACGCAAACTCCCATCAACTGATTCCTGGCATAAAAGTGTGACCCATATACAAAAGCTGCCAAAAAAGCAAAATATAAACAATCCACCACTTATATCTCATCCTGTAAAACAGAAGTGATACCAGCATTTAGGAAGGGGGGGGGGGTATAACATCCACTTTGTAAACCAGAGACACAATCTCAGCCTAGAGGGGGAGAAACAGCCAAGCAAATAAAAAAAATGCATCATTTCCAAAGCCACATACCATTGCACTGTATTGCATTAAATCTATGGGATCCTGAAATCTGTAACACAAGACAGGGCCGTTGGCTTCACATTTCTCAGGTAAGAAATTTATTCTTTTCTCAAGGGCTCGGTGTGTTGGGCTGGGTTGGGATTTCCACGAGGGACCGTCTGTCTTTTGTTTTTGTTTTTAAAAATGTAGAAATTGTTACAATTTGCTCAGGTTTGTTTGTTTTAATGAAGACAGCAAACAGGAAGAAAAAAAAAATCTTGGCTAAAGGAGGGGAAAAGGCGGTAAAGTTAAAGTCTAGGCAGTGGGCAGCCCCCTCCTCCTCATCCGCCTCCTCCTCCTTCTTTCTCTCTCTTTCCAATCTTCCTTCCTCTTTGAGCTGCAAGGCTGGAGAGTAGGTTTTGGTGGCTGACTTGAACGCGATCCAGGAGAGGCTGAGCCCTTTTTTTGGAGCTGGGTTTGTCTCTATGTATGTGTGTGTTGCTGCCTCTTTTTTCCTTCCCCTCTCTCTCTCTCTCTCTCCCTTCCTCTCCCTCTCTCTCTTTCTCCCCCCCTCGCGGGTCTGGCTCTGCAGAATGAGCTGGCGATCCTAGCGCTGAGCTGCGTACTTGGCCTCCTTCCACCTCATTCCGATTGGCCGGGCCAGCGGCGGTGGCTCCTCTTAACCACCACCCACTAAACACCCCCTTCCCCCAACCGCCCTCCCTCCGTCTCCGAGTCCGTGGGAAGAGCGGCTCTTCGTTTCCGCCTGGCGGCTGCATGAAAAACCAAGGAACAAGGACTGAAAGGGGCGGAGGGGGCTATTTGCATATTTGTGTCACAATAACCAATGAGAAAGAGACGAGCCAGAGGGGGCACCAGACCCAAAGTATGCAGCTCCAGACAGGTCAGAGACCCTGAAATCAGCACATGTCAATGTAGTCTATGCGTTTAACAAAAAAAAGTCTTCTGGTGTGTGTGTGTGTGTGTGTGTACGTACAAACTATGCGAACTGGGCAGTTTCAAATGTAGCTATAGATGTAAAGGTTTTTAGTCTTTAATAATACACTAGTAATCCATTATCTGAGGGACAGTTTAATTTCTTCCTCAGAAATATATATTAATTTTAAAAATCAATATTCCTACTGTAACTGTAGTGAAATACAGACATCGGGGGAAACGACAGCTGCAAAACACATCATCTTTATTTATTTTTTAATTAAGCTGGTTTTTGTTTGTTTATTTTCTAAAGAAAAGAATAAGTGCCAGGCTTGCATTTAATGGAAATGGCAACCCCTATTACCTGTTTGTATGCTTTGTGGTCACCCAAAACTCCATTGACGTTAATGGGAATTTCAGATGTGCAAGGAATACAGAATAAGGATCCATGTGGAAATACTGAACAAGGACTTCAATAGAAACTGATGAGTGCTCAGGGCTTTTGAAAATCAGACCACTTTATTTAGGGGCCTAAATATGGAAGCACACAATTTTAAACTCAAACTCTGTATTGTAATTTAAAAAAAAAATATGTTATACTCTTGGCTGTGGGTTCAATCCTGCTCCTACAGAGTTTAACAACAGTATTGACTCCGTATCATCATTGCTGGTGTTTATACTATTTCAATGCATGAAGTTCAATCTATAAGTATATTTTCTTTTCATGGACAATAATTGCTAGAAAGAAAGAAAGAAAGAAAGAACAATTCTTAACATTCTAGTTTGAGAATGTTTTGGCAGTCATAATATTCAGAGATGTGAATTAAAAATGGAATTATCAAAACTTATTACTTAACTTGATGTAGTTGCTTCCAATATTACAAGTTTAAATAAGAAGTAAAAAGTATTCCATCTTAATATTTATGTACACTTGAATAGCAAGTTTCCTCACACATTTTTCTAAAAAAGAAAAAAGTGAGAGGCTTTTCTAGGCAAAGAGGCAGACCAATTAAGCAATTGCATGGTAGACCGCGATGGCTTCTGATATCCCTTAAAGATTAGCAAATTATATAGTTAGTAAGAGGATGAAACTAGATACAGATGAACTGTTTCTAGAACTAACTCTGATATCAATAGGGCTACATGCAGGTTTGGACCTTAAGCTGAAACTGATTAAATTCCCTTGGAGCAAAGGTATAAGAACAAGTTTGAATAAAATATAGCTAAAATATGTTTTTATATCACTAGAAACTGTTGTCAGAGAGCAGCTGCTAAACAACCTTCTGATTATTTTAGAGGCCATGTTGGTCTTACTAAGAGTCAAATTTTGGTTGGAAAAAATATATATATATTGAAACTGCTAAAAGACTTTTCTGCTATTGCTATCCTCCTAGTATTGCTATTGAAAATATTTTCAATTACAGCTAATATGAACCATAAATTCCAAGAATTTGCCTAGTGGGAAAATAAAAAACACTAGCTGGGCATCTTAAAAACAATGTTTGTGGTTTTTTTTTATTTCTTCTTGTTTTATAGAATAAAAATCAGACATGAAAAAAATAAAAATAAATGTGGCATGTTTTTTTACCTGGTGTTTAGCGAAAGTGATTGCTCAGGCAATGTGTACCATGGATTTTGTAAACTATATGACATTCAGTCAATTGACTGGGTAGGAGGTCTTTCTCCATGCCAGTGGAAACCTGTAGTTGTTCTTGTTGTACCGGACTCAAGCTTAGGAGTTAAAAGCCACAGAGCATTGCGGTACTGCACATCATTGTTTACCACTAGAACTGCAGCAAGTTTTAATAATGGACTGACTGATTTTATTTTATTTTTTTTCATGTTTATTTTGTCATTGTTTTGGGGGTTTGGTAGTTCCGCCGCCCAACTTTCAAACTCCAGTGGGCAGACTCTTTAATCACAGGGAAATGAAGCAATCTGAATGATATGCTGACGGCCTGCATACATGCAACTGAATGTAGCAAGCCACCTATTTTCTAATTGCAGTACCTTGAATGAAAAAGATAAAGGTCCTCTGGAAACTATACAATAATCCTAAAGAGAGAGATTTCTCTAGCTCAACACTATAGTAATTACTTAAACAAATACACCAAGATTTAATATATGTTAATGTCTGTCATGAGTATCTTCCTTAGATATCTAGTTATTCAAGTCTGTGTTACACATCATTTAGAGCATTTGGTTTCACATTTATACCTCTTTGTTAAGTGTGTTTTTCGTACAAATATAATCAAAGCCCCATGTACTCCTAGGCAAACTGAACATAAATTCTACAGCAAAACTCCATGGATTCTGTCATGTTCTCATGTGGGAAGAGTGGGTATATGGCAGCCTCATTTAAATTTTAAAAATTGAGGTTTAACAAGGATCAAATATGGAAAAGAAAAATCAATGAGAAGCCGCTGTCAGATTTATTTATATTTAGTTTCCCAGCTAGACAAGAGTAGTAAAAGGTGTGGTTTGGGATAACCTAAATACTATGTTTTTACTAAAAAAAAAAAGCAGTAGTGAAATTTCTTTCCCCATCTACAGAAGTCCATAAGCATAATAGTCTGTAATTATTAATGTGAAATTGGTAGATAATGGTTCTCAAAACACCTTCTAGCCTAGAGAGAGGTGAAGGAGGCCAGGGGTAAAAGATAGTAAACGGTGTGGTTTGGGATAACCTAATTGGTATATTTTTACTAAAATAAGCAGTAGTAAGATATCTTTTCCCATATTTAGTCTACAGAAGTCCATAAGCATTAATGTGAAATCGGTAGAGGACAGTTCCCAAAATACCTTCTGGCCTAGGGGGAAGTGAATTAAGTCAGGGGTCCTGGAGCTGTAGTCTCATGTGGTGTTAACAAATGTGATGGTGGCCCACTTAGGCCTGCTTTGACACATGGACCACCGTCACGTTTGTTGGGGGCAGTCCAGATGTTTGTTGTGGAGTTCTCCCAGGCGTGTTGATGGCTAGCCCCGGCTGTGATCCCAGAGGTCTCCACCAACACACCTGGGAGACGGCACACCACACGTGGTAGTCCACTGTTCCCAGCCCGGTCCAGAGTAACCACCATGACCAGTCATGATAGCAGCCATCGTTGGCTGCCAAGGCTGCCCGTCATGGGGGGTCAAGCTGCTGGGTATAGTGTGGTGGCGGGTCCGGCCAGTTGCACATTAATGCAGCTCCCAGCCCAGCCAAATGAATGCATGTTCCATGGCCAGAGTCAGTCCTGACCAGGTTGCCACCAGCTCCCTGGTCCAGAGTTTTACCCCATGGTTTCCTCCAATGGCATTAATCATATGCATTAATGAGCAAAGTCTCAGACCCCTACTCTAGGAGGAGAGTAGTACCATTCCCCTGTTATGCAAATGAGCTAATTGGAGATCAGAGAAGAGAACCAAAGTCTCTAGGAGAGTCACCACATCAGTATCCCCAAAGACACACTACCTAGAACCTAGAAATGACCTAGAAAACATAAATTAAACCTACCTATTTGGCTTTGCTAGCTGTAAAATGGCATCACTTGGGGTCACTTCTGCATGCCTGCCTGCATAAATTCTAATTTTTTAAAGCCCTATATAACTCCTGCCCAGCCCCCACTCTTGCGTGCCCCCTCCCCCCCCCCAAGTCAACGGTCACATTTATGCTGTTCACTTAGGAAGACAATTACATCAGAAGGTAATCAATTGTGTGAGCACTCCCCAGACAACTGTACTTCAAAGTGCAGCATAGTGTCCATGTTTGTGTGAACATAGACTGTCTTCTGTTTTGCCTTTTCTGCCAGAGAACTTTCTGGGATGCAAAGGTCTTCACCAGACATGTACAATTTTCAGTCCCTAGGGTGACATTTCCAGAGAGTGCTAAGCAAGTGAAAACAGGGTGATGCAATCTTCATAGTAGCATTCTCAATCACAGAAACAATACATTGTAAATCATAGAAACAATACATACACAGGATAATAAGATAAAACTTTATTCATGCTTTAGATATTCAACAACTCCAATTTGTTAATAAGGTATCACACTATGAATTGTAATGTTTGTCATTGCCTCAGATTAGCCCAAGTAAGTAACAGAACAGGGCAGTCCACTCACTGTGTGGAGGAAGTCAACAGAAGAGGTCAGCCAAGGACAAGAAAAGCTATGTCGGCATGGGATCTCATTTCCTGAGCCCCAGTCCTGGACAAGATCAAGCCGTGTGAGTATGTTCGCACAACTGGGGAACTGGCATCTCTATGAACTTCAGAGATACATACTCCCATTATTGGAAAACAAAAAGTTACAAGGGAAAAAAAGGAGGGCCAAGTAGATGAGGAGGGATATAGGTTTAGGAGAGAAGCAGAAAGAGTCGACTCAAAAAGCCTGATGGATGTATGGAACTAATACATAGAGTTCTGCAAATGGAATTGCAGTAAAACAAATTGCCAACATTGATTAGTTAATTAAATTACAAGTAAATAATGTTTGCCCTTATATAAGATTACCATCTTCCAAGTTTTACTTCATTAATAACCAGTCTCTTTTTGCCTTAATGATTTACTCTTTTCTTTGAAATATCCATACATTTTTATCTTCTTGTTTATTTTAAAGCAGTTTCTCACCCCATGAGTCACAAACTGAATGTCACTAGTGCTACACTGCATGTTTACTGAGTTACAATTAGTCGTCGGTGTGACTGGGCACAGTGCTGGGAACAGCCTGGTCCCTTTAAGAGAGTAGTGTCAGTGTGAAAGACACAGGTACACCTGCTAGTAGAGAACTGCTCCCTGAGGGGGGGTGCTAAAGAGAAGTGCAGGTGCTGAGGCTGCTTAAGACAGCACCAAGATTGGAGACAGGTGTGCAAGCCTCTGGAAACATCTGAGTAAATGGCTGAGTGAGGTCAGCTGGGCAGAACTGACCCAGCCCAGAAGCTTCAAAAGACTAAATTAGCCAGAGTGAGAGGGTCTGTGGGAGAGGAAGGAGGAATTGTGTCTGGCTAGCAGGTGCCTGTGAGTAGATGTCCATTGTGAAGAGGGCTGCAGATGGTAACTGGTTTCATAGGGTGGCCAGATATGCACGTTTTAGAGGACCCATGAGAAATACAGGTTCAGGGTTGCATTGGCTCCAGTGCAGCCTTGCAACCTGTATTTCTCATAGATGTCTGCAATTTGCATATCTGGCCACCCTATGGCTTCATAAGGCACAGTGACTGGCCAGGCAAGCTTGGAGGTAGAAGCCCTACAGCTCTGAGATATTAGACTATTTGTGAGATTATGTATATATACTAAGGTGAAGGATTGTGCACAGTATAAATGAAGGAGATGCTTGAATGAAAATCCCATGTGGGTCTGGGTTCCTGAGGGACTGATCCTGATAGTACTCACCCCACGAGGACTCTACCCTATTACAATTTGGGTTTACAAATGGGTTGAGAGCCCCCAAAAGGTTGAGAAGCACTATTTAAAGGTATGAATGATTGTAAATTTTCTGGGACAGTGACTGTCTCCTTTATTACATGTTAGTATGGTGCATACCTTAGGGGATTTTCAGAAGCGACACTACCACGCTTAGATCCAATCTGGGGTAATGACTGCCACTCTGTCCAGGGGTAGGCCGGTACCCAGAACAGACATGACAGTGCGCCTTACCACACTTTGCCCCTAACTGTGGTAGCACTTACCACCAGCTGTTCCCCACAATTTTCCGATATCACAACCAGTGGTAACTGCTACCACGGTTTGGGGCAAAACATGGTGAACGTTTGGTGGCCGCCAAACAGAAGTGATGGTGGTTGTGACCCCGGGATGGGGTTAAGTGTGGTAAAGTGTGGCTAAGTGTGGTAGCGTCACTTCTGAAAATACCCTCTGTGGGGTCCATATGTTAGAATTAATATATGTGCATTAATGGTTGTGAATTAATATTTAAAGATGGGGGAGGGGTTCCCCTTAATCTCTTAAAAATGTGAATTGAAAAGTATGCTAAAACAAAAACACGAGCCAATATGTACAAGATGTCAAGACTAGTACATACACAACAACTTACTCTGGAACAGTAACATAATAACTGATCATAAGGCTGTTTTTGTTTACACTATAAGTGAGTGACAAGGTAAGATTAACCTATCAGGAAACAGGAGGCAAAGCAAGGTGGATTTTTTAATTATTTTTTTTACTCCAGAATTCCTGGGTGAATAACAGAGGGTGTCCATCTTGGCACCTGTTCAGTCTGCATAACAGGGTCATGCACAGTCATCCATGCTTTTATTACCTCGAGACTGGATTACTGCAACATGCTCTACGTGGGGCTACCCTTGGTGCTGGTTCAGAAGCTGCAGCTGGTGCAGAATGCGGTGGCCCGTCTCTTGACGGGGACGGGCCGACGTGAGCATATTACACCGGTGCTTCCCTCTTTGCACTGTCTGACGATAGGTTTCCAGGTCCAATTCAAGGTGTTGGTGTTGACCTTTAAACCCTAAACAGCTTGGGCCTCGCCTATCTGCAGGACCACCTCAACCTCCGGGTCCTGGATCGACCCCTGCAGTCAGCCGGAGACGTCCTCCTCGGGTTTCCCGGGTATCTACTATGAGGAGGGTGTTCTCCATGGCTGCGCCGCGGCTGTGGAACTCCCTCTCATCGGAGATCTGCTTGACTGCCGGCCTCCCCAATTTTCGCAGACAATGTAAGACCTGTCTGTTCCGCCAGGCCTTTCCCGAGGGAGATGGGGTGGGTGGGCTGGATTACGGTAGGGTAGGGGGATGGGGTTTTATATTGTTTTTAATTGTAATCATTATTGTTTATTTTAATGTTTAAAATGTTTTTAAGATGTTGTGAGCCGCCCCGAGATGCCTGAGGCAGGAGGGGGTGGCATATAAATTTTACTATAAATAAATAAATGCAAACACAGTTTTTGCTACACAAACACAATTTTGACAGCCACAAGATATCTGGGTAACTCTTCACCTAAACCCCATTATTTAGGGTTTAAGTGACCCATAGTTTAGGCCAGGATTGGGGAAACCTTTTCCTCCCAGAGGCCTCCTTGAAAATTAGTACAAGCACCAATGGCTGAAGAGAAGTTGGGGATGTGGGTTTACTCAGGAAGAGTGGGCCATGGATCTGTCCCCTAGCCTTGTGTGTATCTCTTACCACAAGCTGAATTGGTGCTCAGACATACTACAAACTGGATCCAGGGTCCAGATCCAGCAACTAAAAAGGGGCCAAATAAAAACTACCCATGGGTTGTATTTGGCCCCCTACCCCAAGCTTTAGATTCCTCATCCCTGGTTTAAAAGATAACCTGGTGGAGCATTAATACCTGCTGCTCAGTGTTACCACCCTACCACAAGACATTGGTCGTCTGGCCACAAAGAGGCATGGGAATTTTGAGAAAACACCCTACTTCTTGTGTCCAGAACTAATAGAACATCTGAACCTTAAACCTCCCACTGCAGGAAACATGAATATTTACAATTAAATTATACATTGCATGGTGCAATGGAAGTCCTGTAATTGTTAAAGGACTCAAGGAGTCGGTCAGTTTTCAATTTTTGGTTGGCTGAATTATGTTAAATTAGACTAGGTAAGGGTTAGCTTAGATCTTCAGTGACTGTGATATACTTCGTTCAGCTAGGAATAGAAGTGAAGTTGTACAACGAGTCAAGGACATCGGGATCCAAAATTATCTGAGCTTATTGACTTCATCACCTAGTTTGACTTTTGTGAAATATATTAAATTTTCTTTTGTTTTGGAGCCTTACTTGACAAAAGTTGTACAACACGGCCAATGAAAAGCAATTTCAAGATGCCATTTTAATCAGATGTTCCTGTTTTAATAGGGAGACAAATTAATATCTCTGATGCAGAAAGGTTATGTCCATGTAGTATGAACAACTCAGAACATGAAACACTATATCTTGGCTTGTCCATTTTATAATGATATGAGAACCAAATGGCTTATACTCCACTAAATTCTTGTATTTGACAGATGATGAGAAATATACCTGGTTATTATCAAATAACTTTGGATTTTATTCTGTTGGCATGTTTGCCTTTCAGATTGTTGTTGTTGTTTTTTAAAGGAGGGAACACTGGGAAATAAACTTTGTATATTTCTGTACAATTTTGATTTATTGTGTTTTATTTTTGTAATATGGTACAAACCATAAATAAAATTGGTACATTGTGTCATATATTGATTCACTATAACACATTCTGAATGAATGCTTTATTTACAACAATTTGGTCAAATCATACAGAAAAAAAAAAGTACTATGTATCAATTATACATATTATAATGTATCCTAATAACCATAATCTCAAATCCTTTGTAGGATACTAATTTAATTAATATATATATACTAGATTAAAAATAATAAAGTATTGATAAAATTATCCACCAAAATTCAAATAATTCAAATTGGTCCAATCTCATAACATGTAAATATAAATAAAACTATAAAATCTTTCCAAATTTTATCTGTCAAATCACCTTATTTGGCCCTGCTTCCAATTTTCATATTTGCTGTTTGAAACATACTAAAATTTCCCCAATCCTGATAAAACTTTCAGGGACTCATTACCTAAAAGCCAAATTGATTTCTCAGTATCCGTCCAATAAACCATCTCAATCAATACAGGTTTAAGGAACTTATTCCTTTCCTCTAATTATAAAGGGCAATGCTATCTCATACCGACACAATGTGTGTCCCTTCCAGTGAGATGGTAATTTGTACAATTGTATCATGCAGATCGTGTACTAGCATTGCACAGGGCATCATTGCATCATTTAATGATACATTATATCATGAATGAGTTTTTTGTAAATGCAATTAATTTTTGTAAATCATAGAAACAATACATTTTGGATCAGAAGCATAGCCATGTGTTGAGCACCAAGGGACAGCTCCCCTTCTTATGCCATCACCTTATGGATTCTGCCTGGTGGGTGGCAATATATAAACATGGAGCAGCATGGTGGTTTGCTCAAACCACTATGCTTGACAATTGCATCACAGGCACTAACATGGAGTTAATTTCCCCAAAGGGTAATATAATATGTAGAGATGGAGACAAAGTAGTTCAGGTGATATTGGACCAACTTTTATTGGACCAACTGTAGTTAGTGAGATTATGCAAGCTTTTAAGTCACACAGGCAGTGTTTTTACACACACATTTCTCCTGGATGTTTGCTGTTACATCCTGAACTTTGTGTGTCTGAATCACTCAACCAGATCTTAAACATCCGGATCTTTGAACTTCTGCGTAGAACTTCTCCCAGAACTTTTGTGTATAAAAGGTCTCCTGGTCAACTGCTTTGCTTCAGACAATTGTGGTCACTTATTTTCCATGGCAGCCTCTCACGTCTACAGCTGTGACTAAGTTAGGCTGCGTCCGGGCAGTGTTTGTGTGAAGAATGAATCCGGAACTTACTTGTGGACTTGTAAACCCAGAAGATTGAAAAATCCGGAACTTTAATGTGTGTGTAAAAATGCTCAGGGTCCTTCATCAGGCATGTAGCAAGTCAGCAAGCTTGGGAAAGCTGTGTGCCACAAAAGTTTGCATAAACTCACCAACTACAGTTGATCCAAAAAAGAAGATACCACCTGAACTACTTTGGGTGTATATAGACAAGCACCTCCCTACCCATCACCCACCCATCATGCATGTTGAGTGGTTGCATTGACACCCTATGCAAACCTGCAACATGCATGATGAGTGGGTGATTAGATAACATGTAGAGACACCCACCCCAGGGTAGCTTCCTCACTCCATGTTTGGGTCTTTTTAGATGAGATGCTGCCTTGCATGGCCACCCAGGAGCTATGGCACCCATCATCCATCTGAAGATGGAGCGGGGTCATGCATGCTCCCATGAACCACAGAGCAGCCGCCACTCATTGCCATGCACAGAGCACTGCCAGGAAATTTTGAGTGCTCCATGTGGGGCATGCCAAATAGTTTTGTGGCAATGGGCAGCCACAGACCCCCTGCCCATATGAACTGAGGTGACCAGCCACACCAGCAGACTAGTCCACCACTCATAGACACTGTGGGTGGGGGACATGGCCTTTGCAAGTCACAAAAACTGACCGGGAATGCTAGGGAGTCCAGGTTCCCCAGCATGTCAGTTGCAAAGGCCAGCCCAATGGTTCCACCTTCCCCATGGTCCAGGGCAGAGGGAGTGTATGGCAGCTTGCCTCCATAGCCAGGGTAGCCATGCTGGGAGACACCCATTTAAATCATTCCCTACACACTCCACCCGAATGGTCACTCTGTGACAGTGCCACTCGGCAGCCATGGACCCCCACCCCATCACCTTGCTCATTTAAAAACAACTTTTGTGGGTACATTCAGAGTACCTGGCTTGCTCCGGACTCTGGGTTGGACCCGGCCGGGCTGCCAATGAAGCATGACAGCAGCCGAGGCTGGGGAGGGGGCAGGGCAACAAACAGACATGCATGATGCATCCAAATGTCCCCACCTCCATGCTGCATGCAGCGCCCCTCCCACCCAGTTGATGGCAGACAATGACAGCTGCCATGGTTCCTGGCCCTCACCACCACTCCAGTCTGGGTTGAGTGAAGTGGGCTATCAGGCATGATAGCCTGCTTTATTCTGGGTCTGCCAGCTGGCTCCCAACCATGGTGGACCTTACTCACGGTTAAATTATGACTTAACTGAAATTAAGCTGCATATGTATGGTATGCTGACTGAACAATACTTGTATGTGATGATGAGGAATGTATACAGTTTAATTTCAGTTAAGTCATAATTTTTTTATTAATTCATAAGAAAAGAAAAATGTATAGATTGGTCTGATATTTAATAAAGTTGCCTTAACATACCATTTATTGTCATGTTAACGTTTGAGTATAATTTGTAATGCAGCCTTAACAAGCTTCTTAAACCAAAGGTTTTTTTGTCTAGGTAATTTGCCAATCTTTTGAAACTGAATAGTTTTGTTAATGCATAACCTGGCCCCAGGCACAACACTACTGCAGGTGCACACAGGCACTCACCCATCCCCCCACATGGAGCAACCTGTTTTTCCGCAGGTTTCTCTGCGCAGAGGTGATGGGTGGAGGTGCGTGTTACACGAGCGCACAAGTGACTGCTTTCATATGGGACAGACCCACCCGTGCCACTGCGTGCGTGCGTCTCATGTAAAAGAGGTCACACACTCATTCACACACGTGTTCTCACCTCTCTCACACACACTCATTCTAACTGATCACACACACAGTCATTCAGACACAGTACACACATACTCTCACCTCACACACACATTCAAATTGATCAGTCATGCACACTAGACTAGGGGCATAGCTAGGGTGCAATGGGCCCCTGGCCAAGAAGTCAAGAGGGGCCTCCCTTTCTGTGTCCCATTGAAGGGCCTAGGGGTGCCAACCGGCTCGGTGGGCCTAGGGGCGCTGCTATCAAACACACAAGACACCCAAAATGCAGCCAGCCCATTAAGTGCATTATTATTTATTTATTTACATTTATTGGCCACCCCCTCATGCCTACGGCATCTCGGGGTGGCTCACAACAACTAAAACAATAATAAAATACATAAAACCACAATATAAATAATTTAAAACTACCTCCCCCAAACATTCCCCCTCCCTCCCCTACTCTCCCACCCTCCCCTCCGAAGGCCTGGGCGAACAGCCAGGTCTTACAGGCTCAGCAAAAAGCCATCAGACCCGGGGCCAGACGAGCTTCCTCCACGAGGGAGTTCCAAAGTCGCAGCCTGGCCACCGAGAACACCCTCTCCATTGTGGTCCCCTGTTTAACATGGGGGACCTCCAGAAAGGTGCCCCCAGCAGACCACAGGGGTCACCCTGGGGTGCGGAAGGTGAGGCGGTCCCCAAGGTATGAGGGGCCCAGACCGTATAGGGCTTTATAACCAACACCAACACCTTGAATCTGGCTTGGTACACTATAAGCAGCCAGGGCAGAGTGCAGAGCACAGGTGTAATATGCTCCCGCCGCCTCGTCCCTGTAAGGAGATGGGCCGCTGCATTCTGCACCAGCTGCAGCCTCCGAATCAGAACCAAGGGAAGCCCCATGTAGAGTGTGTTGCAGTAGTCTAGCCTCGAGGTGATGAAGGCGTGAATAAGAGGGGCCAGGTCAGGTCCGGAGATGTATGAGCACAGCCTTCGCACCAGATACAGCTGGCGGAAGGTGGCTTTAGCCACCGCCTCCACCTGCTGATCCAGACGGAGGCCCGGATCCAACACCATCTCCAGACGCCGAACCTGCTGGGCTATGGGAAGGCAGAGCCCCCCCCACCAAAGGGGTCAGCACCTCCCCCGCCCTACCCACCACCATCACCTCCATCTTATCAGGATTGAGCTTCAGTCTGCTCTGCCGCATCCAATCTGCCACAGACTCCAAACATTGGGAAAGTAACGAGACAGCGGGACCTGGGTCAGTTGAAATTATGCCATGAAAAGAGGCATAAATATAAAAACAGTTCAGTTGTGCCCCCATAATCAATTCACGCTGCCCCCACCCCATAACCAGTTCATTTGTGCCCCTGCCCCCATATAATAAATTCATGCTGCCCACCCCCCATAACCATTTCATTTGCGCCCCCGGGGCAGCGTGAATTGATTATATGGAGGGCGCAAATGAACTAGTTATGGGGTGGGGGTTTATTAAGACAGTATTCTTGTTAGCAATAACTTCATTAAGAAGAGTTAGTGAAATAGCAGCCATAATAATTTCAGAACCATATTTGCATATTTTCCAAGATAGAATAGATATTGCTTTACATCCTAAATTTCTACCTAAGATAGTATAAGTAAGACAGTTGTGAGAATGTGGCCCTTTTTACATGGGCCTCTCCCACCCATGAACACGCAGATTTACATACTCATCGAAAAACTTTGGTACAGAAGGGTATGCCAGAAACCAGTTGAAATCATTACACCCTATCTAATTTTAAAAGAGGATAGGCGATGCCTATGCTGTGATGCCACTCCTGCATCATACCATTTTATTCCTGTCTTACTAACTAATGATCCAACAACCAGGAATATCTCCACAGTTCACTGGCCTGTGCAAACCCTAGAAGTGCTGGACCTAAACCTCATGCTGCATTCTTCACTCCAAACAAATTTGGATTCAGTTTAAGGTGAAGCCTACAGGATAAGGAGCACTGGCACAAGGTTTGGCTACCTCATCCAGGGGGAAACTCAGTGCACAAGACCACACTGCCCCCCCCCCTCCCATTTCCCTGACAGGAGCTGCGAAGATGCATCAGTGAGGAGGGCAGTGATTTCCAGAACACAGCAACAAATTCCTTTTGCCAGAGGCAGGATGCTTGATGGGGGTGCTTCTTGAGGGGCCCCTCTTGGCAACTTCCCACCCCCAGGAATATCTCCAGAAGGTTGGACTGGGCCCTGGGACAGAAGATGGAATGGGTTCTCCCTGACCCTACTCCCCCAGTAGCAGGGGATGCATGCAGTCGCCCCAGGGAGCCGCCTCCACATGCAGATGTGCCAGGGGGAGATGCTGCCAGTCGCCAAGGGCCGCTGGCTCCGAGGCTCAGCTGTTTGCACTTCCCGCTTTGCTCGGCCTCCAGCCCCGCGGGCCTTGCTTTGCTTTCCTCCACTGCACAAGGGAGCTCCCTTTGCCAAGAGCAGAAACCTGGCCAAGTCCGCCAGCCTGCAGCAGCGACGGCGGCTTCCGAGACCAACCCACTGCAGCGGCCGCCCCCAGGAGTTTGGCAGGAGAACCAGCGGCCCCTGCCGCCCCCCAGCCTTTCCGGAGGGAGAGAAGAGACTGGAGGGATCTCGAGTCTGATGCTTCGATGGTGACTTAGCCCCTGCTAAAGGATCAGGGCAGGGGTGGGGACAGGGGCGCCAGCAGCCGGACACGCCTAGATTAACTCCATCAGTGCATCGCCCCTGGGTCGCTCTGCTGGAGCTTGGCTGCAATTGCTGGCAGCCTGTCCCCGCCGCCAAGCTGTGTGTGACACTGGTGCCAGGCGGGCGGGGGGTGTCGAACTTGCCTTGTCCCTGCAGCAATGAATGCAGTGACGGCGGGGGTGGGGGAGCGAATTAGCACAAGGACACACGCACCCGGCCGCATTTGCTGTGATCGTCCCGACAGCAGCCCCGTGCGAGAGGCAGCAGCACGCCCCCTCCCTCAGGAACTGAAAGTGCCTGACTTACCTGCGGCCTGGGGGGCAGGAGGAACGGGGGCCCGGTTCCTGCTGCCGCCGCATAGAGGGATGCGGCTCTGGCTGACGGCCCCTCTGTCTGGGTGTAGAACTGGGCCCTGTAGAGGGAAGGGGTCTCCATGCGCGCTGCTCCGCGGGGCTCAGGAATGCTGAAAACAGTACACCGAGGCAAGGCAGTGGATTGTCCGCTTTCCAGAGAGCCACCAGGGCCCACGCTGCCAAGCCAACCTGCAGCTCTTCGGAGGGGGGCTTTCTCTCGGCTCCGGGCTTGGGCTGAGCGTGGGGAAGCAGCTCTTTGGTGTGGGCTGCAGGTGTTTGACAGCGATTCCCTCCAATTCACTCTTTCCTTCTCTTCCTACCCCTTGAGCCTTGGATTCCCTCTCTTGGTCTATTCGCACGTGCCCCCCTTGCCCGGGGTTCCCCCCCAGTCCTGGAGCCAGCCACTCGCCTCCTGAGCCAGCCTGCTCTCTGCAAGCATCATCTTTTTCCCACCTTGTTTTGTGGCTGGCCGCTGTCACTGAGGAGAGGACACCCGCTTCTCAGATGGTTAGGCAGCAAGGGCCGCCAGCCACGAGCCACTGACTCCGGAGTCAGTGCTTGGTGCGTCGTGGCCAAGGCCACTTACTACCTCGTGTCAGTCTAACCTCTCCAGAGCCTGTCCCCACCTTTGCTGTACGACTGCATTGGCCCCCGTCTGAATGTGAAGCAGGGAGTAATGGGAGAAGAAGAATTAAGCAGTGCCTGGTCAAATAAGAGGCGAGAGTTACCTATACCCCAGCCAGTCAAATCGAAACGTCACTCTGGCTTATTTGACCGAGTCACTCGTGTCATGGATGGGAGGCTACAGTTTACAGGTGATCGTCAGTTGGAGGGGTTTTGTTGGTAACATGCAAAAGGGTCGGAGGTCACAGGTGATCGCCGCCAGCGTCTTGTTTTCCAAATGCCCATTCCTGTTTCTCCCCGGACACGCACCGGAGAGAAGTGGAAATGGGTGGGTTGGACAGGCAGTTCCTGTTCGCTGAGCTCGATCCTAAGCCCGGAGGAGGATACTCCCCCAGCCAGGCTAGCAGCAGCGAGAGGGGGCAACATGTCATGCCACTGAATTCCTGTCGGGCAAGGACAGGGCGGGGTGATGGAGATTGTGGGTAACTCTTGGCTGCTCAGACGGTACCTGAGCCCGGGACACCAAGATAGAGTGAATCCCCAAACCCTTTACAAAGCCGCCATTAAGGAAGAGCATGACTTGACAGGGAGAATGACCCCCTGGATCCCCAGTTGGGGTTACCCGCCCCAGCGGCCGCCACCCGATCCTAGAGGATCTGGAGCGCCCACCTGGCTCCTCAACAAGCCCGGGTCCCCCCTGCACCTTCTGTTCCCAATGAGATGAAGCGCGTTGGCGGGCTTGTAAACCCGGCGACGGCGGGGACACACTGCTGCCTGCCACGGGATTTCTACCCATGGGGTTGGCGGCAGGAGGGGGCAGAAGGAAAGGATCTGGAACTCCTCATCAGCACCCGGGACTCAAGCCAGTTCAGGGAAAGGAGGGAGAGAAGGGAAGGAACTCCTCCGAGAGGGAGTCAATCCGCGGTTGGGTGGGCGAGCGTGAGAAGCGAGGGGTTTGTCCCGGCTTTCTCCCAGACGGATCAAAAGAATGTGTCTGGCTTCCCGGGAAGGGAGACAATCTCCCCCCGCCCGAGGGCGCGCCTTTGGGGAATCTGGGGAGTTTCCAGGGCTGGTCTGTGCTATGGGACCAAATCAAACTAAAGTGTGAACCAATCTAGACACCGAGACAGCACGTTCCCAGCAGCTCGAGCCGGGGGGGAGAGCACTGGGACTGGGAGCCAGGACCCTCGGCCAAAGCCTCCCTAACCCGGCGCAGACACAGTCTGGGGCGAGTCTGAGGAAAAGAGAGGGATACAACCCCAACCCCACCCCAAAGCCTTCGATCCAGGCAGGAGGGCGACGGCATGAAGAGACCGACCTGAAGACGACAGAGAACCTGGGGGAAAGGGGGCAGGAGAGGGGCGCTGGGAAACTTCTGAAAGTGGACGCAGCTTGCCCGGCTGGGAAGTCAGGAGCCGGGACTCAGCACCTCGGTAGGGGGCAAATAGCAGCCAGAAAGGGGCTTTAGGCTTCAGTTTGGGGGCAAACAGGTGAGGCGCTTGTCATTTCAAACAAGAAATGCTTGGAAAGGAGAAAAAATCCCCCGAGCATGGCATCCGCTAGCAAGAGAGAAAGCTTCCCCTGCTGTCCGCAAGACAAAGGGGGCAGGGGGTTAAGAACAAGGACCCCGATCCACAAACCACTTACTCTGGAGTAGCCTGGGCTTCAATGGGGCTACTCTCCGGAGTAAGTGGTTTGTGGATCGCAAAGCTACTAGCGTCTGGACCGGAGTAAGCCCCGCAAAACGCCCCGCATCCAGGCTGCATGTAGCGCGAGTTGAGCTGACAGCTTTCCCCAGCCTGTGCCGCAGGTGAGCCGATGGGGGAGGCTTTGCGGCTCCGCCTTACAAAGAGCAACAGGAGAGCGATGCGCTAGAAATGCCCGACGCCCCCCTCCGCTTCTCTTGGGGAACCTGCCTATAGTTTTAAACTCTGATATTGCGAATAAAGTCCTTCCTCCTCCTTTGGGTCTGATTTCTGAATTGAGTGCCATTACCAAATCTCGGTTCTATTTCCTCCTAGTCACCCCCAAATACTAGCCAAGCCCACTCCCACTTCTCGGAGTAGCCAGGTGACTCGCAAGGACCAGCTGTCCCGAGGCTCCTCGCTGGGGCTGAGGCTAGGTTTGAAGAGATTAGGGTGGTTGCTTTTCCTTGTTAAACTACCTGTCCTAGGAAACGGTTCTCAGAGCTTGGCAACACAGATATTGTAAAATAAAAGCCAGGAAGATCTCTCTTGAGGAGAATGGTTTCTAAAGGTGCCAGAGAAGAGAAACGGAGTTTTGCAGACTTTTGTGTAGATGAGTTTTGCGAACTGCACATTGATATGCCATAATGAAGTGAGTGCCCGTTTACGAAAACAAAGAGGATAAATATTGACAGAGATTTAAAACTAGAGACCCTTTGTTATCTTTTTAAAAAATTGTTTCCCAAGCTTCATGGATCTCCCCCCCCCCCCAAACATCCACAGTAAATGTCTTTCAATAACAGCACCTCTTTCCCCAGATAAGTCACTGTTTCAGTACATTATAAAAGACGTTGTCTTAGACTATTATCCTAAGTGTCCTTTTACAACTTGGCTTTGTGTTTGCTTTAAGCTATCTAAAATAAATACAATTGTATCTCCTCCACGTTGTAAGGGAAGGGGGTGAGGGGAAAGGGAAGGAAACCGTAACTTTTTATCAAATTGTGCCTCCTAAGAATTAAATAAATAATAATTCAGACAGCTCTTCCCAGATCTTTGACTAAAGCCACATAAATATACTTTAAACTGCTGCAGTATTTTAAAACTGTGACTCTGGAGGCTTGGAAGCCCCGAACTAGTTCTTAGGTTGCTTATAAGCAGTAATTTCCAATAAATATTTATTTATTATTATTAATAATGAAGATGATTATAATGATAATAATAAGGAAAAGAGAATCAAAGGCAACCTGGATTTTTTTTAAAGTGGGGTTGAGGTTTGATTTTTATATATTTCAAAATATGAAAATTCAGCTTCCTCTGATTTGCGATGTCAGAAGGCAAGCACTGTTAGGAGAACAGAGAAACTCTGCTTGGGGAATAATCCTTGCTATGACAAAGCGTAATAGCCGTTGTGTTACAGCGTTTGTAATGAGAAAACGGGGAATGGAGTCCCATTAGGGAAAAACTGTGACTGCGCGGCAGGTCTATTGCGGGCTGTTCTCTTTTAAGTTGTAATCGTTATCATTTTTGTTCATAATTATGCACGCTGCTTCCTAATCACTGCCTTTTCTTCCCACGTCCTTAATAGTTTTCTGACATGATCTCTAAACCTAATATCTATACAAGTTATGATTCTCTCTCCCTGTGACTGTCTTCCGCATCTTTTAGCCTGTATAGATGAATATACCACACACTCAACCAGAAAGGTTTCTGCTGGATTTACCATTAGCCCGAGCAGAATTCCCCCCCCCTTTGTGATTTACTTAATTTTAGTCGATATTCAGTGGCATTTCCCAAATGGTAATGGGGTGACATTGACAATCCAGAACAAACAACAAGACCTGCGAGTCAGAATAATTCCCCAGGATGCTTGTTTGAGTCTATTTGATAAAGCAGGGGAAATAAAGAGAGAGGCCGGGGCACAGGTTGAGGTTATGCATCCATTCACCTAACTACGGAGACGTCTGTGTAAGAAGCAGACAGAACTGCTCAGACAAAGTGATCCAGCAGCCTTTCTACACATCTTTTTGAAGTTACACATTTTACTCGATTGCATGTACTGGCCCAAGGTGCAATTCGGATTGGCGTTTCAAAATAAACAATCATATCTATTATTTATTTATTACCATTGCTAATAAACACGGGAGGAGAAACAGAACATCATTTGCAAACACACTCCCAGCTTCCCAGCTTATATATATATATATAAAGTGTCAAAGATGTAAAATAAAAATAGAAGAATCCCCCCAATAAAACGCAACACCTGGTGCGCTGGGGAACTGTAGAAATGCATGCTTTATTTCTGAATAAAGGTGCTCCCTGGAAGCTTCCCTTCAATCTGGAATCCTATTCAGTCAAAAGGAATAAAGGGGACATTTCACTCTCAGAGTAAGGAGCACGTCTTTGCTAAATAGTCACGGACAGAAACTCGTTGGGGGACACAAACTAAACCTTTGGGAGGGTTTCTCCTAGCCCCGGCTACCAAATCCACGTGGTTTTGTATGGATCTTTCCCGATGGATTTCCACCTGCCCAGGTAAACGCCCCTCTGCTGCCACCCCTGCTCTTCAGCCAGGGACCTTTATGGAGATCCGCAAGGCTACAACGTTTTGACCCTCTCTAGATGATATTTCATTCCACCTTCTCTTCTCCTCTGAGCCCTTATCCCACTTATCCATTCCCCCGTTCCAAAAAGCCTTCCCGACCGTAACAAGGTACGGATGGGGATGCAGCCTGAACACAGCAGCGCTGAACGAATCAGCTTCTTAGCAGACAGTGCCCAGTACAGCTGCCTTGGTGACACTATTAAAGCAAGAACAGTACCGAGGCACCTCTATGTACAGAAGTTTAACATGATCGATTAAAAAAAAAAAAAAAAAAAGTGTTACTGATCCATCCAGGTAGCAAAATCCTCATGAGGGGAAAAAGATTATTAAATTGCTTTAATCATAATTTCTCTATATCGAAATAAGCTATCTGTGCGCACATGCACGACCGACACACACGTCTCTCTTTCCAAAATGAGTGAGATTTGGCAGCAGGCTGCTAGGTTTCTGGCTAGGGGAGGCTGGAGAGCCTGCTGCTGCTGCTGGCCGTGTTCCAGCCGCGGAAAGGGGGAGTGGGGAGAAAGGAGAAGGACAGGACGCCGCTTGCCCCTGACTTTGAAAACTGCGTATCAGCGCCCGATCGCTTGGATCCCAGCTCGCCTCGAGTAGGTAGATGCTGGGGCGGGGGTGGGTTGTGTCCTGGCTGCACTGGTGGTGGCTGGATTATTCCGCCTGATCCAGGAGGAGTCGGACCACCCTCAGGCAGGCAGTCCCCCGCCAAGAGGGGCTTCCATACCGTCCGGGGACCGCCCGGAGCTGGTGGCTTCTCGAGTTTGCTGGGGAGACGATGGGACAGTGCCCGACCCCAACGCATTCCCCGCCCAGCTCTCTATCTCCCCCTGGCGTTGTGTGGAGAGGCAAGCAGGCTCTCTTTTCCTCCTGGTTACAAATGCGGCCTTTAGGGCTCAGCTGCGGGGTCGGGTGGCTCCTTCCAGCAAGTTTCTCCAGCTCTGGAGTCGGTTTCAGATTGGGAGGGGAAAAAAAAACAACGTAGCCAGAAGCTGCCTAAACGAAAACCTCCAGGGATGAAACTCCACACCTGCACGATTCCCTCCGCCACAAAGAAAAACGGAGGAACTGCTCTGTCCCATAGTGGGGTGGATGGGTGTGGGTGTTATGTGTACAGGAACGAAGCGGGGGGATGACGACGACTCGAGAAAAGAGGGAGCAGCAGGAATTGACTGGGAAGGTCAAGGCAAGTTGCCTTTTAAGCGTTAAGCTCCAGGCCCCAGGACAAAGGGCCTGGCACCCCCTGGTGTCAGAGAGCTGCCAATGCAGGGCTGGAACTGCTAACACAATCGAGCTCCCATGACCCGCGCAGCTGGTCCTGTTCCTTTTTCTTCCGAAACACTGCTGCTAATAAATAACATTCAGTATTAGGGAAAGAGACTGAAATTATTTTTTTCCTAGAAAGGATGGCGATCGGGTTCTGTAGCTCTGCCTCCCTTATTTGAATCCATACAAAGCATAAATTCTAGCATGCATCAAGTTTCCTGAGAGCATCCTAAGGCCAGAGCTCCAAGCTCAGTTCTCTAGCTGGTTCCTTGACGCTGTGGAATAGATTATTCTTCTTCCTTTGAAAAACAATTAAAACCCATCCCCTCTGTCTATGACATAAGAGTGCCGAATCTGCCTTTCCAAGGGCTCCCATCCACCCCAAGTATTTAAACACATTTTGCCCCGCCCAGAGCGCTGGAGTGAGAGTCACCCAGTGGCCACAGCTGGACAGACGGTTACCCGTATAATTAATGGATCAAAATTGGGCCAAATTATTTTTTTTAAAAATCCCTTGTGACTATTAGTTCAAAATGTGCTCTTCCAAAATGACAAAAGCAGGCACTGCTGCTCTCAGCAAATAGATCAACACTCAGAGATCTATCCAATACCTTCCTCATTGTGGATAAAACAATAACAGTCATAACAATTTATATCACTACAGTCCTGGTCCAAAAGACCCAGCAGAGATCAGAAGCCAACTGTGATAGTTGCAAGGCAGATAGGCACTAAGAAAAAATCTTGCTCTAAACAGTTCAAAATCAATGAAGGGAGACAGACAAAAGGTGGAGAGGGAAGCACATACAGGCTGAATTGAGCATTTACAGGCTGTACCCACACCAAACAAACAATCCTAACAGCAGCATCTATGCTGCAGAGCTGCAGTACTGCAATAAGGTCCATGTTATACATGGTTCTTGCAGCAGAGAGGTTTTTCTGGTCTGAGGGGAGAAGTTTCCCTATGTAAGCAACCTCTTACTGCTTTTGTGGATGCCCAAACCTCTTCCACACTGACGTACAGTAGACCACTGAATTAGACAATGTACAGACACTCCAAGACATGCAATGTTGATGGAGCAGCTCAGAGAGTAGCTATTGTGAGACCAAAACATCCTCTCCCATAAATGAGATAGTCCTGAGACAATTGCAGCATAAAACATGCCAGTCCCATGCCTCCTACTATCCCCTGTTTAAACCCCAGAATCAGAGTAAAAACAGACATGCAGCTGGCCTGACAGCTCCCTGGCCTGGCCCAGGGATGGAAACCACAGTCGACACAGCCTGAGCTGTGGCCCTGCTCCCAGTTCCCTACCATAACAGCCAGCCATGGTGGCCAATGACGGGCAGCCGCGGTGGCCGACTATGGCAGCCCCCGACCCGGCATAGGTATAGCAGGGCCACACAGGGCGTGCTAGCCCACGTTGGTCCACATTGGCGGGTGGTCCTTAGCTCGGGCTGTGACTTTGGAGATTTTCCAAGGACACAGCCCAGGTTAGCCGCCTACCTGTCCCTGGGCAGAAGCAGGCCACCATCTGGTGGTGCCTAAACAGGTATGCCGGTGGGTCTCTGGGGCAAAGCGGGCCACCATCACATCTGTTTTTACCCAGAGATCAATCCAATACTTTCCTCACTGTGGAATAGAATTAGAGTAACAACATACCCCAGCATACCCCTATTCTTGAAGAATTCTCTCCCAGCTGCTTACAGGCTGATAATGGACCATAGAAACCACTGAAGTGGGACCCAATGGGGTAAGAGCAGGGCTCACACTCCTTCCCAGAGACCCCATCCTCCCCACGTGCTCTACTTGCTCTCATCTCACCACAAAGCTTTTTCCCCTTTAGAACTTAAAATAGAAAGGGGGGAAATGACACAAACATTTCTTTGTCCTTTATTTCAGATATCCCCAGAATGCATCGTTCACAGACTCCACAGGGAGCGTGGACCCACTGCACTGCACTGCAATGAGATTTCTGCTGCTTTGAAGTCACAGAATATTGAATGATGTAATGTGGGATGCCTTCAGGAAGTACCAAGCCATTTTCACAGAAGGAGACAGACTCTGAAAGGGTTAATAAAAACTTATTCCTGTGCTCCCTGTTCCACACAACCTGGTTGTGTGTGGGGGGGAGGGAGGAGGGGAGGTTCAGCACATATTTCTGGGCTTAACTCAGTGTATTTTAACATTACCCTTGGGATGAAATATACCTTTTATTTTATGAGTTCAGAAGTGGTACGGTATAGAACTAAGTGAAGCTTGGCGGGGTCAATCCTACTCAGGGAAAAAAAATAAATCAGTGTTGTTGGTTTTTCCCTTCACAAGACTGATTTATTGATGTTCAGTTTCCATATTTGTGAACTATTGTTATTGTCTGTACCTAAATATTTCAGGAAGGCTTTATTGTCCTTTGAAGCTAGAAGTTTTGTTTTGTTGAATGTTCTGCTGCTCCTTCCCTATTTTAACATTCTTTTCCGAGGCACTAATTTGCAGTCTGCAGTTCCATTTTTAGTTTGGCTTTACTGTAAGTCTCAAAGGAGCTATTTTGCCTCAGTTCAGAAAGAAACCTCTCTTCAAATATCTATATTCTGATGGAGCAGGGCACAGAAGGCAACACACGGAGAGACACACACAAGACAGTTACTTTGTTCACACAGGGTGAAAACAGACGTGACAGCAGCAAGGCACTGCCCCGGGCCGCCTCGTGGCAGGGCACTCCAGCCACCACTCCTTGGATTGGCAGGGAAGGCTGTTCACATGAGCAGCTCCCCGCCCCAGGCAACCCGGGCATGGGGGCTGCCATCTCAGGTCCCCCACACCACACGTCATGGTCAGCCCAAGAGACTGTTCACATGGGACAGGATTCCCAGGCCAATGCGTCTTAGCAGGATCGGGCCCTGGAAAGAGCTGCTGTCAAGCAACTAATGGAGGCACTCCTGGTGCCCCCATCAATTGTTGGCCCATCAAACAGCTGATGGGAGGTCTGGAGGAGTGTGTTCACCCAGCCCTGTTGAACAGCTGATTGGGGGAGGAGTTCCAGCCCCCCCATCAGCTGTTCAGCAGGTCTGGATGCACTTGCTCCTCCATTAGCTGTATGGCAGGGCCAGGGTGAGCACGCTCCTCCAGCCCCTCCCCCCACCAATCAGCTGTTCAGCAGGGCTGAGGTGAGCATGCTTCTCTGGGCCTGATCCACCAACCTCCCCTCAGGGTGGGGCAGTCCCCTAACAGATGGAAGACTGTTAGCCAGCTTTCGTCCAGATGGTCGAGCCTTAGCCTGGGCTGCGTCTCTGACCATCACCGCCAAATGCATCCTGTAGCAGCTGGCAGTCCACCTTGGGGTGGTAGCAGGTGAACATCTGGCAGTGACAGACCAGACATGCAGGTGAGTCCCAGGCTAAGGCAGGCTAAAGTGGGCTAAGGTCGCGTCTGTTTTCACCCACAGTCAGTTAGTCTGGACAACTTGATCCAGGGAAATTAACTTGTGATTAACAAAGAAGTTATCTCCCTCTGAGATAAGGTTACCATAGCACCCCCCCACCCTGGCTCCCTCTCTTCTTTTCTCTCTGAGTTCGAGTCCTGGCTCACCCTATTCCTCTCTGACGACATCCCCACACTCATCCTTGGTGACTTCAATATCCATGTTGATGTTCTCTCCCAGCCTTACATCACTCCTCCTTTAATCTCCACCACTGGACTCGCTCCCCCACCCACACTGATGGTCACTCTCTTGATCTCGTGTTCTCTAGGAACTGCTCTGTCTCCAATCTCTCCTTCAAACCCCATCCCATCTCTGACCATTTCCTTGCCTCCTTCAACCTCTCCCACTGCTCCCCCTCCTCTTCCACATCTCCCCGTCCCTTCCGTGATCTGCATGCTATTGTGCCCCAGGACTTTGCCTCCTCCCTCTCTCCTCTTCTCCCCTCAGTCCTCTCCTCCTCCTCCCCCAATTCTGCCATCTCCGCCTTCAACTCCTCTCTTGTCTCCACTCTCGACTCCCTTGCCCCCTCTCCTCCTGCCCAGCTCGCTCCCGTAAACCTCACCCTTGGCTCACCCCCACCACTCTGGATCCTTCTGAACCCTCTAATTACCGTCCTGTCTCACTCCTCCCTTTTGCTTCCAAGCTCCTTGAACGAGTTGTCTCTGCTCCCCCTCCTCTTCCACATCTCCCCGTCCCTTCCGTGATCTGCAGGCTATTGTGCCCCAGGACTTTGCCTCCTCCCTCTCTCCTCTTCTCCCCTCAGTCCTCTCCTCCTCCTCCCCCAATTCTGCCATCTCCGCCTTCAACTCCTCTCTTGTCTCCACTCTCGACTCCCTTGCCCCCTCTCCTCCTGCCCAGCTCGCTCCCGTAAACCTCACCCTTGGCTCACCCCCACCACTCTGGATCCTTCTGAACCCTCTAATTACCGTCCTGTCTCACTTCTCCCTTTTGCTTCCAAGCTCCTTGAACGAGTTGTCTAGTCCCATTGCCTCAACCTCCTCTCCGCCAACTCCTCCCTTGACCCCCTCCTATCTGGCTTCTGCCCCCTTCAATTCACTGAAACTGCCCTTGCTAAGATCACCAATGATCTTCTTGTGGCTAAATCCAACCACCTTTACTCTATTCTTGTCCTCCTTGATCTCTCTGCTGCCTTCGACACTGTGACCACTCGCTCCTGCTTGAATCACTCCACTCCCTTGGATTCCAGGACTCTGTCCTCGACTGGTTCTCCTCCTACCTTTCTCACTGCTCCTTCAATGTATCTCTTCCTAACTCCTCCCCCTCCTCCTCCCTACCCCTCTCGGTCAGGGTTCCCCAAGGCTCCGTCCTTGGCCCTCTCCTCTTCTCTATCTACACCCAATCCCTAGGCAAACTCATTGCCACACAGTTTCCAATACCACCTATACGCTGATGACACTCAACTCTATCTCTCCACTCCTTCGCTCTCTCCCTCTGTTCATGCTCGTCTCACCAACTGTCCCTCCGATATCTCCGCCTGGATGTCTCAACGCCAACTCAAACTGAACATGGCGAAAACTGAACTCCTGATCTTCCCTCCCAATCCTTCCTCTCCCTCTTCCCTGTCAATTACCATTGACGGGGTCTCCATCCTCCCTGTTCCCCAAGCTTGCAGATTGGGCTTAATCTTTGGCTCGTACCTTACCTTCAAACCCTACATTGACTCCGTGGCCAAATCCTGCCATTTCTCCCTTCACAACATTGCCAAGATCCGCCTCTTTCTGTCCATCTCCTCTGCCAAAACTCTCATCCACGCCCTAGTCATCTCATGCCTCAACTATTGTAACCTCCTCCTCGCTGGCCTTCCCCACTCCCACCTTTCTTCCCTTATCTCTGTTCAAAACTCGGCTGCCAGGATCATCCACCTAGCCTGGCCATCGCTTTGACCACGTGCAGCCTCTTCTCTCCTCTCCTCTCCTCTCTCCACTGGCTCCCTCTTCCTGCGTGTATTCTGCACAAGCTCCTCGTCTTCACCTGCAAAGCCCTTCATAACCTCGCTCCCTCCTACCTCTCTGCCCTGATCTCCCTCTGAACCTCTGCTCGAGCACTCCGTTCCTCTTCCATCCCCTCCCTCCCTCACCCTCCCATGCCTCCCCTGCTCCCCCAAACCGCCTTTGTCCCTTCTCCTTTGCTGCCCCGCATGCCTGGAACTCCCTCCCTGCCCTCGTCCGCCTTTCCCCCGCCATCCACACCTTCAAGTCCCTCCTCAGAACCGACCTCTTCCACTCACCCTTCTTAACTCCTGCTAAGTCTCCCCACCCAGGTTTATCCCCCGCCTGTTATCTGCAAACTCCTAATTTACTGAAACCAAGCCAAGAACGGGTACCTGAGTTCTTGCATCCTCATGAATGTTGCATCCCTTGTCTTTCTCTCCGTTCCCTCTTCCCTGTTTCCCCTCCCCCTGTCTTTAGATTGTAAGCCCATGGGCAGGGACCGTGTCTGTCTTATTCTTTGTAAAGCACTGGGTACATTGCTGGTGCTGTATAAATGCTTATAATAATAAGTATCCTCTTTTAAAGCTGAGATATGGTAACTCTACTCTGAGGCAGTGCATTCACCAAGACATTGCCCCAGAGCAAGTACTCCTTGTTCCAGGGTTGCCATCCCTGGAGAAAGCCTTGGGGGAAGGGTGATTTACAGTTCATCCAGCAGTGTAGACAGGATGCCATAGAGTGCTTTCCACTACCCGAGAAAGTTCTCTGCAACGATATTTTGCACACCTTATCTTTCCCTGGGATGATGCTTCCTATTTAAATGTGGCATACAAATGCCCAGGAAATCATTTTATGCTCCGCACATTCCAGTTAGCAACTTCTGCAAACACTAATACTTGGCAGCCAGGACCGGCTGTGTTGGCCCATTGCATGATTCACAAGTGCTCCAGATGGTGGGTCTGCAATCACCTATAGGTTCACATGGCTGAGATTCTGTATGTTCATCATCAGAGCCCTCAGACTCAGCTTAGTTAGACTCCAAAACCAGGTGGCAGGCTTGAAGCCATGGCTACCTGACAGCCTGGGGAGTCCAAACAGTGAGAACCACAACTTTCACACGTGTTGTCCATTCTCAATGCAGCATAGACAGCTCTTAAAATGGCAAGGGCTCCCCAAAGTCATTGTGATGCCTCTGATATGGAAGAGATGCCCCGACATACAATGGAAGCTCGAGGTGATGTACATATAAAACATCATAAAAATATAAAAAATATAATAAAATATTATAATAAACATAATTCTAAAATAACAGACACAGGCCCAACAAACCCCACTAATCCCCAAAAGAAAGCCCCCCCCCCCACTACCCATCCCCCTCACCGAACGCCTGGCAAAAAAGCCAGGTCTTCCACTGTCTACAGAAGGAGGGGAGATCCGGAGAGAGGCGAATCTCCATTGGGAAGGAGTTCCATAGTCACTCACGGCGCAGCTGCCAAGAACGCTCACTCTAACGTGGCCACCCAGGAGACCTGGAGGACCTCCAAGCGGGCATCCCTGGCTGATCGCAGGGGCCGATCCAGGACACAAGGGATGAGGCGGTCCTGCAGGTAAGAGGGACCCACACTGTATAGGGCTTTAAAGGTAATAACCAACACCTTGAATCGGGCCTGGAAGACTATAGGCAGCCAGTGCAGAGACCGGAGCACCGGTGTAATGTGCTCTTGGCGACCTGCCCCCACAAGGAGACGAGACACCACATTCTGCACCAGCTGCAACCTCCGGGTTGTCACCAAGGGTAGCCCCATGTAGAGTGCGTTGCAGTAGTCTCCTATTGATTTTAATGGGTGAGATTTGCACCCGGCGTCAATAACTCAGTCCATCTCTGCTCATAGGTCTAAATCTTGTAATAATAGCTGCAAAGTGGCTTTGTTTTTTTTGTACAGTATATCTAAAGAACCATATGAACCTAAGGGATGGCTTCATTACCATGTTTATATGTTATTGGAACATATGGTTTATTATTCCCTTCCCAGGGACTAAATTAGAAAAGTGAGAAGGCTACCTAATCTTGCTCGGGTTGAAAGAGTTAAGGTTAGGTTACTCATCTCTCTTGGAACTGTCTGAATATTCAGTTTAGAAGAAACCCAAAGTGCCAATCCTCCCAAGTACCAACCCACTCTAGAATGCTGTATCCCTTCCTTAAAGAAGGGTTTACAACTGGATATAAATATTAAATCCTCATCCTCTCTACTTAACAAGGTTACCTATAATTTAACAAACAAACAAATAATACAATCTGGCTTGCTTAATTTACTCTTAAGGCTAGCATTATAATAAATAACAACAACAACAACACTTTATTTTTATATAGTACCCCCCTGCCATGGCACTTGCAGTGCTTTCCATACAACAATTTAACACAACTTTTAATCCTCACAATAACCCTGTGGGGTAGGTTAGGCTGAGATAATAATGTGTCTGACCCAATGTCACCCAGTTTCTGGCTAAGGCGAGACTATAAGCAAGGTCCTCCCCTACCCTCCAGTCCCAGACCAAGTAGTGCACACTTAGCCATTACACCAAATAAGATTTTTGAAACCCCCAAACCTCTGATCATATGTAATATCTTGTAGTCATAACTCTACAAACTGCTCTGGGAGCAGGAGGGGGCGGGATAGAAGAATATTAATTAATTAATTGGGGGGAATGGCTGTCAGATTGAGCCTGAGGTAATTATGGTGCCCCCTGAGGATACCCTGGACAAGGAGGCCAGTGCAGCAGGGCCCAAACAATTAGGGGGGGGCACTGGTTGCTGGGTGTGGGGCACCGGATACGTTGCCTGGGTTTAAATACCCAGCCATATCAGATATGAGTTGGGATGCCTTTTGGACTTTGGAAGGCTCAGATCCGGATATTTTTGCACCGACTTTTGGGAAAGGTTCCACGGAGGGGAATTTCAGCAGTGGGCCAGACTGCCCGAGAGAGCAAAATCTACTATCCCAGGATTGTGTAGGGCGGGGGGAGACCTTGTGCTAGACGGGGGACTGGCTGTCTCCCCACCACATGGAACCCGCTGTTCTTCCCCCCCCC
>QEPC01008421.1:1853124-1867170 GCA_003113815.1 Sphenodon punctatus | reverse complement strand
GGAAACAACAAAAAGTACTGTCTGAACGGCAACCACCGACTGGAACCAAAGGAAATTTATCCCAGCCGGGGACAAAGCATGCAGCGTCACTGCCAGGCAACCAGCAACAACACAGACCGGGGAGGGAGATTTAAAGGACACACGACAGCAGCTGGGACGCACCACCCTGGTGGCTTCTGGGTGCTTTGACCACAGCCCGGTCCAGGATCGGCGTAATGTCTGTTGCGCTGCCCCGGGTCGTGGTCCAGTGGTCCAATTCCCTGCGGTGGTCCCGGTCCCATCATGTCTGTTCAGGGCTTTCCTTGACCACGGGGGGTGGTTGATCTGTTCACCCCTGCCGGGAATCCACTGTGGTGAATCGTGACTGCGTAATGTCTGAAATCACCCTATAATACAATATAAAACATCTATCGAGACCAGTTCTGTGAAAATAAATATCCCACTCCAAAACCCACTAGCCCATCCCCCTACCCCCTCCTGCCAAATGCCTGATGGAAGAGCCAGGTTTTACATTGCTGGCGGAAGGCAAGGAGATATAGACTGAGACAGATCTCCACCGGGAGAACATTCCACATTGATGGAGCAACCTCCGACAACGCCTGTCCGTCCGTCCGGACCCACTGGGAATGTGGGATCTCCAGGAGGGCACTCCCAGATGACCACAGGGGCGGCCCATGGAATGAGATGGTCCTTCAGATGAGTGGGGCACAGGCCAGGTAGGGCTTTATAGGTCAAAACCAGCACCTTGAATCAGGCCCAGAAGATGATAGGTAGTGCAGTGCTCCAGTGCAATGCCTGGAGCACAGATGTAATATGCTCCCTGTGACCCATTCCTGTAAGGAGACGGGCCGCTGAATTTTGCACTACCTGCAGCTTCCAGACCATCACCAGGGGCAGCCCCACATAGAGTGCATTACAGTAGTCTAGCTTCGTGGTGATGAATGCATGGATGATCATGGTAAAACCAGAGTCTGACATATATGGATGGAGCCTTTTCACCAGATGCAATTGGCAAAAAGCGCCCCTGGCCACAACCGACACCTGTAAATCCAGGCGTAGCTGCGCTTCCAGGAGTACCCCCAGGCTCTGCACATGATGAACCAATGGAAAACGAACCCAATACTGGGAGTGTCCCCCTCCCCCAGACTCCTGATCCTGCCCACTAACTTCACCACTGTCTGAGTTTCAATCGTACTGAGTTTCAATCGGCTTGACCTCATTCAATCCTCCACAGCAGCCAAGCACTGGGATAGTAATGAAACCGCAGGGCTGGAGTAGGTTGAAAATGAGAAATACAGCTGGGTGTCATCAGCATATTGATGACAACGAACCCCCCAACTGCACACGACCTCCCCAAGCAGCTGCATATACATGTTGAATAAGAGAGGGGACAGAATAGAACCCTGCGGGACCCCACACAGGGGGCCCCCAGGGGACAATGTACAGTCCCCTAGTGCCACCTGCTGATATCTATCTGCCAGGTATGAATGGAACCACTACAAAATGGTACCATGCACCCCAGCCAGGTCCCGCACGTGTGTCATCAGCATCTCATGATTCACGATATTGAAAGTCGCAGATAAATCCAATAGGATCAACAGGGTCATACAGGCCCTGTCCAACTCCACGAGGAGGTAATTGACCAAAGCTACAAGTGCGGTCTCCATGCCAAAACCTGGACAAGAGCCAGACTTTGCGGGGTCAAGGAAACCTGTGCAGTCAAGATGCATCTGCAGCTGACAAGCCACTACCCATTCAATAACCTTCCCTAAAAAGGGAAGGTTTAGAGACCCAGTCAGTAGTTAGCTAGGGCACCAGTGTCAAGAGATGGTTTCTTGAGGAGCTGCCGGACCACAACCTCCTTGAGACAATCTGGCACTCTCTCCTCCAGAAGGAAGGCATTGATAACCTCCACCAACACCGGCCCCAATGTCTCCCTGTTGGCTGTTACCAACTAGGATGGGCAAGGATCTAGTTTGCAAGTCGTGGCCCGAACAGACCCCAGCACATCCACCACCTCGGCAGGTGTCACCAATTGAAAGTCATCCCATAATCTCTGACCAGACAGGGCATTCCTAACCCCTGGCTCCACCACTGCCTCCAAAATAGTAGTCGAAGTCATGCTCAATGTGAGTGATTTTATCTGAAAAGTAAGCCAAAAACATGTCATAGTGGGCCTCGGATGAATCCAGTTCAAGACTGATAGAGCCTAGACTGACCAGACCCCTCACCACCCAGAACAGCTCAGCTGGAGACAACTGAAGAGACGCTATAAGGGCAGCAAAGAACCACTTCTTTGCTGTCCAAACAGCCATGGCATAGATCTTCAAAAATGCTCTGTGCCACGATCGATCGTCTTGAGCGGGAGTACGGCACCACCGTCGCTCCAACTGCCTCCCCTCATGCTTCAGCCACCCCAGGTCTTCCATAAATCATGGAGACCTGTGGTGGTGAAATGCTGGAAGCGGATGCCTGGGAGCTACCTGATCAATGACCCCTGCCAGCCAACTATTCCAGAAAGTCGCGAGGTCATTGATAGAGTGGTTATTGAGTTCACCAGGTATATCACTCAGAGCATTCCAGACCCATCAGTTTCCATAAGTCATTGGGGGTGGACCATCCTAATTGGTCCCTTGCCACCACGGTCAGGTAGGCGCGCTGGAATGCAAGCCTGCGGGAGGTAGTGGTCAGACCACGGCAAGGGCATAGAAACAACACCCCCAATCAACAGACACACACACACACCCCGCCTCAAGGTCGGTGCAGAACATCAAGTCCAGAGTATGCCCCTTTCATGTGTCAGGCCAACTACCACCTGAGACAGACCCTTGGTTGCCATGGCAGCCATGAATTCCTGCTTCACCCCAAGAAATCCAGTCTCAGCATAGATATTGAAGTCCCCCCAAGTCTGGGAGACTGCAAGACCAGATCTGAGACCAGAGCAGCTAGAGCAGTCAGGGATGCTGCTGTGCAGTGGGGCGCATGGTATGCTAACAGAATCCCCAGCCTGTCCTGGGCCGGAGCCCCCGGTCTGTTACCGGCCAAATCTAAGACAAGCTGGAGGCCCTCTATCCCGGACTTGGTCTTCACTGAGAACCTCAAGGCAGTCAAGTGTTCCCTAAAAATAATGGCTACGCCTCTCCCCCACCCCCTGTGACCCTCGAGCCTAGGCTGGTGCTGGACAGAGTACCCGGCCGGAACGAGGTCAGCCAAAATAGGTCCTGACAACTCGTCCAGCCAGGTCTCTGTCATACACACGAGGTTGGCTGCCTACCTCAAATTGGAATTGTATTCTGTCTTTGTATGTTTTATTTGAATTTTATTTGTAATCATGATGGCATATGCTGACATGTTAATGAAATTAATTAACACTACATTTTTACAGAAAGAGAAAAGAACTGCCCACTAAAAATAGAGCAACTGCACTCCAAGTAGTGGATAGAATATTGGTCTCACACATGGTTCTCAAATTTGATCTGAAATAGAAATTGATGGCAAAAATGCTCCTTAGTCCCTTCATATGTCTACAAGACTCCTAAATGCAATAATCAGACTTAAGAATTTGAAAGTTTTCACCCATAATTTTACCTAGCTGAAATCTTAATTTGTTGTGAGAATGAAGTCTTTAACAGAGAGCGGAAAGTGACCTTTTACACCGTTAGATCTAATCAGATGCATATACACTTGAAACAAAAAACAAAGACAAATCTACCTCATTACATCAAACAAATCTTCTCTCGTAGTGGCTCTGTACCTGGGAAACCTTCATGCCTTACTAATAGAAAACAGAGAACGAGAGGAAATTATCATCATATGTTTCTCTTGCCTGTAAAGACAAAAATAGATAAAGTACTGGCGCAGTTGCTTAACCTTGGTTCCTTTCCAAACTTTATATATATATGTTTCAAATGTGTATGCGTCTGATTGGATCTAAATGTCACCTATCTCTGGGCACCATTTGAAACCCAGTGTGCTACTGACGAAGGTGGAAGTCGAAACGTTTAGCTCCAGCATCAGCTTTTGATCTGTTTATCAATTTACAGCTACAAATATATATATAATATATTAAATATATATTTTATATATATAACAATTAAAAGGGACGCGCACACACACACACACACACACACACACACACAGAGTTTAGTATTATGGGTTGGAAGAGAAAAATAAAGGTCTACTGAAGTGTATTCCTCCCGACACTCATGATCAAAGACTACTACTACCATTAGACAATCAATCTGCAGTTGCATACATAAAACTTTGGCAGCGCAGTCTCCACTGCTTTCAACAGAGGCTTTAGACATCTGAAACTGGGCACTCTCCCAAAATTTAGATCTAGTTGCATTATACATTCCAGAAAAGACAGCACCAAACCAGAGGCCCGCTCTCAGCCATTTTATTTTCCAACATATACTATATGAAAGTCAAGCCTAGGGTCTTTTCAGGATGGCTATTTTTGAATTAAACAGTTCATATTTATAAGTACTTGGCTGCTGACAGCAAGGAAACTTCTCTTTCCGTTTAAGGCACTTTGGAAATACATGCTTTTTGCTGGCCATTCATTCTCAGCCGGTATTGTCAAGAAAAAATTTCAGAAATCTTCAAATGTAGAAAATATAAATTAAAAAAATAATGAAAATATGAAGTAAAAAAAAAGTGAAAACAAAACAACAATAACAAAAGATGAAGTAAAAATATACTGCAATGCCCAACTTGAGGTCTATGGCTATGGGCCTCTGTTTCTCTGGCTCAGGTGCAGCAGACATTTCAACCATAGGCCTTGATTTTGAAGCTTCATACCTTTTAATGCTGGGAATGTTTCCAGCTCTTGATTCAAAACTGGCCCTAGCAATTGCCTATGGTTTAAGGAGACCCTCCCCCCATTCACACTTTTACTGAAATCTATTGCACATCCCCTCTCCTCACAGTCGATGGTTCTCAAGTAGCTGCACTAGATTCCCTAGCAGAGAGGTTTATTTAGGGGATTTCTGCAATCAATTAAAGCACACAGAGGGCAACCCCTACTACTTAATACTAACCTAGGTACCCCTATCTGTAGATACAATTTCTATGTACATATCAAGAACCAAATTGTTCTTAATGCCTTTGAAAANATTGAGTTCACCAGGTATATCACTCAGAGCATTCCAGACCCATCAGTTTCCATAAGTCATTGGGGGTGGACCATCCTAATTGGTCCCTTGCCACCACGGTCAGGTAGGCGCGCTGGAATGCAAGCCTGCGGGAGGTAGTGGTCAGACCACGGCAAGGGCATAGAAACAACACCCCCAATCAACAGACACACACACACACCCCGCCTCAAGGTCGGTGCAGAACATCAAGTCCAGAGTATGCCCCTTTCATGTGTCAGGCCAACTACCACCTGAGACAGACCCTTGGTTGCCATGGCAGCCATGAATTCCTGCTTCACCCCAAGAAATCCAGTCTCAGCATAGATATTGAAGTCCCCCCAAGTCTGGGAGACTGCAAGACCAGATCTGAGACCAGAGCAGCTAGAGCAGTCAGGGATGCTGCTGTGCAGTGGGGCGCATGGTATGCTAACAGAATCCCCAGCCTGTCCTGGGCCGGAGCCCCCGGTCTGTTACCGGCCAAATCTAAGACAAGCTGGAGGCCCTCTATCCCGGACTTGGTCTTCACTGAGAACCTCAAGGCAGTCAAGTGTTCCCTAAAAATAATGGCTACGCCTCTCCCCCACCCCCTGTGACCCTCGAGCCTAGGCTGGTGCTGGACAGAGTACCCGGCCGGAATGAGGTCAGCCAAAATAGGTCCTGACAACTCGTCCAGCCAGGTCTCTGTCATACACACGAGGTTGGCTGCCTACCTCAAATTGGAATTGTATTCTGTCTTTGTATGTTTTATTTGAATTTTATTTGTAATCATGATGGCATATGCTGACATGTTAATGAAATTAATTAACACTACATTTTTACAGAAAGAGAAAAGAACTGCCCACTAAAAATAGAGCAACTGCACTCCAAGTAGTGGATAGAATATTGGTCTCACACATGGTTCTCAAATTTGATCTGAAATAGAAATTGATGGCAAAAATGCTCCTTAGTCCCTTCATATGTCTACAAGACTCCTAAATGCAATAATCAGACTTAAGAATTTGAAAGTTTTCACCCATAATTTTACCTAGCTGAAATCTTAATTTGTTGTGAGAATGAAGTCTTTAACAGAGAGCGGAAAGTGACCTTTTACACCGTTAGATCTAATCAGATGCATATACACTTGAAACAAAAAACAAAGACAAATCTACCTCATTACATCAAACAAATCTTCTCTCGTAGTGGCTCTGTACCTGGGAAACCTTCATGCCTTACTAATAGAAAACAGAGAACGAGAGGAAATTATCATCATATGTTTCTCTTGCCTGTAAAGACAAAAATAGATAAAGTACTGGCACAGTTGCTTAACCTTGGTTCCTTTCCAAACTTTATATATATATGTTTCAAATGTGTATGCGTCTGATTGGATCTAAATGTCACCTATCTCTGGGCACCATTTGAAACCCAGTGTGCTACTGACGAAGGTGGAAGTCGAAACGTTTAGCTCCAGCATCAGCTTTTGATCTGTTTATCAATTTACAGCTACAAATATATATATAATATATTAAATATATATTTTATATATATAACAATTAAAAGGGACGCGCACACACACACACACACACACACACACACACAGAGTTTAGTATTATGGGTTGGAAGAGAAAAATAAAGGTCTACTGAAGTGTATTCCTCCCGACACTCATGATCAAAGACTACTACTACCATTAGACAATCAATCTGCAGTTGCATACATAAAACTTTGGCAGCGCAGTCTCCACTGCTTTCAACAGAGGCTTTAGACATCTGAAACTGGGCACTCTCCCAAAATTTAGATCTAGTTGCATTATACATTCCAGAAAAGACAGCACCAAACCAGAGGCCCGCTCTCAGCCATTTTATTTTCCAACATATACTATATGAAAGTCAAGCCTAGGGTCTTTTCAGGATGGCTATTTTTGAATTAAACAGTTCATATTTATAAGTACTTGGCTGCTGACAGCAAGGAAACTTCTCTTTCCGTTTAAGGCACTTTGGAAATACATGCTTTTTGCTGGCCATTCATTCTCAGCCGGTATTGTAAAGAAAAAATTTCAGAAATCTTCAAATGTAGAAAATATAAATTAAAAAAATAATGAAAATATGAAGTAAAAAAAAAGTGAAAACAAAACAACAATAACAAAAGATGAAGTAAAAATATACTGCAATGCCCAACTTGAGGTCTATGGCTATGGGCCTCTGTTTCTCTGGCTCAGGTGCAGCAGACATTTCAACCATAGGCCTTGATTTTGAAGCTTCATACCTTTTAATGCTGGGAATGTTTCCAGCTCTTGATTCAAAACTGGCCCTAGTAATTGCCTATGGTTTAAGGAGACCCTCCCCCCATTCACACTTTTACTGAAATCTATTGCACATCCCTCTCCTCACAGTCGATGGTTCTCAAGTAGCTGCACTAGATTCCCTAGCAGAGAGGTTTATTTAGGGGATTTCTGCAATCAATTAAAGCACACAGAGGGCAACCCCTACTACTTAATACTAACCTAGGTACCCCTATCTGTAGATACAATTTCTATGTACATATCAAGAACCAAATTGTTCTTAATGCCTTTGAAAAATGCAAGCCTGGCCTACAATTTCTAGACTTTTCAGCAACAATAAACTAAATTTCTCTATACTCCTTTTAACTCACTCTGTTCTTGTAGCTCCCAGAGTTATGGAGCGACAAGACTGAACTTTCCCACATCTATGCAAACACCCTGTGGAATGCACAGCCTCCAGAAGAGTTTCATATATAAGGGTTCTTCTAAAAGAGAATTTCAAAAACTCACTTATGCAATAGCATTAGAAGTCAATTCTACGGTCTATTTTATTGAGATAATTCTATAGGCTAGACCCATAGAATGTCTATAGGATCATCCATTTATAACTACTGGCTTTCCTCAGGGTTTCTCTGGCAACTTGGCAATTAGCTCTCTTCCCCCACAGATTGGGGCTTCCACTTCCTTAGCCTCACCCTGTGGCAGGCTCCCCCCTCTTTTCTTTCTACTTTAGCATTGCTAGCCAGCCTTTCAAAACAAAAGGACACTACGTAACACTGTAGTACTGGTTCTAATCTATGGAGTTTTATGGAGCTGCAGTGTCCTAAAATACAGGATGTCTGTGGGTGCTGGCCAGGGGAGTGGCAGCACAAGGGGGTGTAATTGTACCCCCCTGGCTCCTGCCTGGATTTGCCCCTTCGGAGCCCTTTGGGTTGAGGCAGGGCTGAAGGAGTCATGCCCCCTTTCTAAATGCTGATGTCATGAGGCTCAGATAGTTCCGTTGGAAAGGGGCAGGGAGAAGGGAGCCTCCCACCCGCCCCCTTGAATTTAAGACTGCAGGTGACCCTGAGGATGCCCTTTAAAAATACATCCTGTCCGGCAACTATATTCTACCATTCCAACTTAGTGAGACCTACCCCGAAAGATGTGCCTGTTCTCCTTTCCCAGAGCCAGTCATAGGTATGGCTGGTCAGGGCTGGAACTATGTTGGAATAGGCCCTGGTTGATGCCTTTCCCTATGGCAGCAGGTGCAATTGCACCAGGGAGCATAGGGAGCAGCAGGGAGTACCTATTATAGTTTTATACCCCACCCCCTCCTGCTCGAGAGCAGCTCGGGGCAGCTTATAGACTTCAATAAAACACATATAATATAATTAGAAACATTTAAAAGGATAAAAAGAACGAAAAGGGCACAATTCCCCTCCCCACACCACCCCACCTCACCCTCCCCGTCTCTCTCTCCAAAGGCCTGGTGGAACAGCCAGGTCTTATTCTGTCTACGGAAAGAGGGGAGGTCTGGGGCCAGGTGGGCCTATGTCGGGAGGGAGTTTCACAGCCTGGGAGCGGCCACCGAGAACGCCCTCCCCATCGTCACCACCTGAGCAACCCGGGGGACTTCGAGTCGGGCGGCCCTGGCTGACTGTAGGGGCCACAATGTAATTCGGGGCCTGAGGCAGGTAAGTCGGGCCCAGGCCTTTTAGGGCTTTGTAGGTCGTTATAGCTATGCCCTTGCCCCCACCCCAACCTCCGTACTAGACCACATTGCTTCACTGTACAAGCCCTTATCTGCCACTGCTTTTTGTGACGTGACCACACAGGGTCTTCTGTGAATGAATTAAACATCTATTCATTTACTCGTTTAGAGCCTACAGTGATAGCAAAAGAATGTTGGGAATGCTACTTGAATGGTAATGTCTTCACTGCATTTCAGAATTGGTCTGCTACGTGCTGACTCCATTTTATATAGTTTTCTGCTTCACGTAATGACCTCTATTTAACATTTAAAGCAATTTTAGTGTTTAAAAATAGTTTGTACACCTTATTGGTGCATGATTATCTCAATAAAATCAGGGGTTTTGTTTTAGAATAGCGCTCAATAATTAGTAAATAAAAATAAACACGCAATTTTACCTTATTGGGTATTTCCTTGACACTTTGTACTAGTTTCTGAGTAAATGGCCTTTCTTTTCCTGAGCCTTTTTCCTCTCTTGACAGACCCAGACTTTATTCAATGTTCAAGGAGAAGAACTCATTCCAGGGTGTGGATGCTGGCCAGCATTAGATTAATGGAGACATGCTGCTATACCTTATGCCTAAGGCATGCAGGCATCTGCTACAACACAAGGTTTCTAGTGCTATGGCAAACCATAGAATAGCATTCCAGTTTTACTGGGAGAGAGAGCTTCTTCCTCATTTCTTTGAAATCAACAGCAATTGACTTCAATGGGAAGAAGACTGGGCACATAGAGTCATAAGACTGGAGGTCTAAATTTGATCCCAAAATCAAAAATTGGACAATCCATTGCCATTTAGAAAGGTCAATGTCTTTGGGTAGAGGAGGAAAACAGATTTAAGGGTTTCACATAAATATTTGGTTTAGTATGAGATTTCCGTCTCTGCACGGGACGGGGTCACAGGTGTGATCACTTTTTGATGTCAGATTTTGAGGGCTCCTGGCACCCAGAAGTCACTGTCTCAGCTTGCACAGAGAATGTGGCGTGTGTTTTCCTTCTGCCTGTAACCAACACTATGTAGAGAATGTGGGCCCTCGGCATGGACAAAAAAGGCACAGTAGCTCTCTAGCCCAGAGCAGCGTGGGGTCTGCCGTTGCTGGGAGTTTGCATGCAGGTGATGGACAAAAGAGAGAGGACAGGTTCTTGCACCTGCACCATAGGCATCCAGACCATACAAGAGGTCAGCTGTAAATGGATTCGAAGTAAATATGAGCAAATGGCAGAGTTGAAATCCTGCATCCACACAAACCTCAGTTTTGGGAGGGCTCAGGCGTGGCTCCTTCACATTTTATGGTTCAGATCCATCTCTAGTTTCTGATAAGCTTTTTCTGTAAACGTAACCCTGGTGCTTTTTACCAGCTGTAATTTTGTGGAAGGAAAGTTTAACCCTTAGGACACTGACATTTTCCAGACTGCCAGTTAAATGAATGCTCAGAACTCGGCTGGCAGCGAGTCAAATGCCACCCTGGGCAAGCTGGAATTTGGAAGAAAATCACATAATTACTATATTAACTTATGTAGATCATTAAACAATCAAGTTAATTTACTGTTTCTAATTACACACTGTGATATTTTATTTGAGTTTTCCGTGTCTCGAAATTTTCTCGGTAATCTTGGGGCTGAAGTGTTACAAAGTTCACAGGGAAGTGGCTGAGTTCCAGCTAAATGTAGCCATTTACCAACAGGACAAGAAGTCACGCAAATTGGGGGGGGGTGGGGGAGGAGGAGGACACGACTCATGCTGTAAATGGGGCTGGACTCAAAAGAATATTTGGATTCAGTTCTATCGATGCACCAGAGATTTTTCTGTGGGTATTCACAGACAATAATACCACTGTAAATCTTCCTGTACCTTAGTGGGAGAATACAGCCAGTTGTCTGTAAGATCTCATTATGATTACCTTTTTTTAAAAACTCCTAAACATGTTATAATAACTTTCAGACCCAGTATCTATGATACACAGCATATTTGAGGGGAATGGACATTCTTTTTGACTCCATGCCAGAAAAAGAACGAAAAATGTGTTTGATAGAAATTTAAGTGTGTAATTTGTTCAACAACAAAACACATGGATGCAGACTCGCTTTGCTCATAAAAACCAGGTCAGTGACAAATTCATGAAGAGGTCGGTAAATTATATGTCCAGATGTTTACCCCCGGTTCAAGGACATGGTTAAATATTTGTTTCAAAGCTGTTTCCACTCTGAGTGGATACTGCAAAGCAACTTGTAAATCTGTTTTCAGTCCAGAGAAAACAGGACTGGAGGGTTAGAAGTCTCTCAGAGGAGAATGTCCCTGAACATAGAGAACAAAGGAAACTTACATATTTCTGAAAATGACATTGGACAAGGCAACGGATTCAAGTAATTATGTGATTTTAGGATTCCTGCTCTCGGTGCACATTAGATGGAATACTACACTTTTTATTCTTCCATGTCCCTATTTGCATAGCAAATGGCCCTGTTCGGTTTTCCATGTCAGATTTTGATGGCAAAATTACAGTAAAATATGTTTACCTAACAACAAAGCCTTATGTGTTTCAAAACAAAACTTTCCACAGCTTTCAAAAAACCCCTCCATTTTGTTACTTTTCCAAATAATATCTGTCTGTACCTCATAAGAGATATGTAGTGTCAGACTATCTGCAAAGTACAGAAAATATGACCTAAACGTAGAAAAAACAGAGTTAGAACATACATGGCAATACTGAAAATATTTGTACCATCTATGGGTGGAACTGAGAACTGAAAATTATTCTTGCTAATGGAAATTCAGAAGTTGCAAGAGTCACATATTGGTGAAAATAGTGTTGCAAATTATATCTTGCAATGACTTGCAAGGAAGCAGAAGATGACGTTTGGGGAAATGATTCATAGCTATTTTTCTATAGTTCATATTCATTGGCCACAATTAGAACAGTTATAAATTTGAAATTAATAAATTAATAATACTATGGCAGAGATTAATAAAACTAGCATAGTTAAGAGGAGGTCTATACTTGCTGATCTGTCTAAAGTGTCATAGAGACATGACACATCCGAACGATGGGTAAGCTGACGTGAAATTTCGTCCAAAATGGATCCTGTGCAATTCAAAAACTGAGCTCAACTCAAAGCAGTGTCCTGGAATGTATGATTTATGGTGACATTTATGTTGGTCTGGGTTTGGGAGAGGACTTCCAGTGCAAAAATGTGATTCCTATGAAACATAACCAGGAAGCCTAACACTGGGGCAAGCATGCTACATCCCAATATCTTACCCAGACTGGCCAAATGCACTCATTTCCAATCAACCCTGTTGTCTTAGCCTTTCTGTGGCTATGTTGAAATTTTGCCTTTTTATGAAAATCTCCCACTAGCCCTGGTGCAGCTCCACTAGCGATAGCAATGGCGGAACACGGATGTAGCCAAAGCACAAGTATTTTTACCACTCTGTTGTCTAACCTGTTAGAGATGGCTCTTTGCTAATGACACCAACATCTGCCTGGAAACTGTCTATGCTAATGCTCCCATCAGCGGAAGATTTCCCCAAAGATGTCTAGCGTAGACATGGCCTAGAAGTGTCTGGCAGTGGAATGGTTCTATAGTGTTGCCATACAATGTTCTCCTGCCATAAAGCAGAGTCTGCCATCTCCACAGACTAGCTTTGTCCCTTCCATCACTCGCACTGTTGAATGTTTATATGGAGCCAACATAACATTTATTTGAGGCTGAGCTTGGCAGGACTTGTGGGGCCTCTCTGGAGTGGTTCTGTTTGTTCCTGTCAGGGAGGCCCCACCAGGTGGTGATGACAGCAATCCATTATCCTCCCTATGGAATCTCGCTCTGTCCCCTGGGGAGTCCCGCTGGATTTCATTCTGCTTCCCCTCTTGTTGAATGTGGTACCTGAGGCTGCCAGGCAACATTACGAGTAGTTTTGTGAGTAGTACACTGATGACATCAGGCTCTCTCTCTTTTTCATCCAAACCAGGTCCTGCAGTCTCAGTGCTTACCCAGTGCTTGGCTGCCATTGGGGACTGGATGCGGGCAAGCCAACAGAAGTTGAATCCAGACAAGACTGAAATGATGATGGTTGGCCGGCCCTATGACTTGGAGTGGCAGGGGGGTAGGGTTTTTGCCTATGTATATTTTTCCAGGCCACTTATGAAACATACACGTTGCAGAGCCTGCATTGGCACATAAAGGGATAGGGTTTGAGGGTAAGGGTAGGAGTGATTTGAAGTAGGATTGTTGTACTGTTTTATATTTTTGTTGGTTTTATATTTTGACATTGGCCCTTTCTACATGGATGGAGGTGGGTGGGAGGACGGGTTGTCACGGAGAAACCTGGGGTCAAACACGTGTAACACGGGACTACATGTTTGGTAAATGGGTGGCACCAAAGGTTTCACATGTATGTAATGTTACTATACATGTACACTATGTAATGTCCAAGGTTCCATATGTTTGTAATGTTGACATTGAGAACTGTAAAACCCAAATTAGGACTCTGAGAATTGTACAACTTGAGATAGAGCTTTTACACGTCACCAGCCTACAGCAAATACAAGGAGACACGGATGTTTATTGGGGAAACCCTGGCCCCAGACGGATGGCCAGGGACATCAACAATGCTAATGAAGGTAGCCATTGACTACGTGCAGCAAGGCAGAGAAATCTGATAAGAGTTTTCTCCAGGAGATATAAGGGAGAGATCCCAGAGGGAAAGAGACAGAGACTTCTTGCAAAAGCCAGCTTGAGCATCTACATACGAATGACAGCCTGAAACCAACAGGCTGGGAACAGCATGAAGTGAGAGAGATGAATTGCTCTTTGCCAACTAAGAAGTCAGTGCCCAGTCGCTTACATCAAGGACTGAGAAGAACTTATGAACCTTGCTAGGGGTAAGATGAATAACTTAGGAACTCAACCAGTATAAGTTAG
>QEPC01008421.1:1825792-1838796 GCA_003113815.1 Sphenodon punctatus | reverse complement strand
AAATCTTCCACTCCACCCCACTACCAAACAGCTTGTTCCTTGCTGCATACTGTCTTTGTGCTCTCCCAAAGCACCCGGGGGAGGGGGCGAGCAGTGAAGAATGAGCTGTTTAGTTGCAGCGCAGAGCAGAGGATTTGGGGCAGACTTGATCGCTCTCCCACATGGCAATACTTCTGCAAGGAGAGCTTCCAGCGCAAGCAGCAGGCAGGACCCCAATGAGCCCCTGGACGTAGAAAGGCAGCTGTTGCATCTAAGTACTGCAACGTATTAAACACAGGGAAACACATGTGGCTATATAATGGTGTCAATGCACATTCAGCTACCGTTGCATCTAAAGGCAGTCTTTTTGTCCATAGCTGAATCACACTTTATTGAAAAGTTTTTAAACAAGAACTTTGTTGCAATTGCCAGCTGAGAAATGAAAAGGAAGTTTGCTGTACAGTATGTTTTCATTTCCTTTATTATACAGACTCTCAACTTCTCCTCCTATGGAGAGATGTTTGTACTAGTTCTGTACAAGTTTCTTTCATCCCCTTGGATATATACCTGGAAGCCTGTATTCCTTGTAAGTAAAGAAACATGTACTTTCTGTACTTTAAATGGTGGTCTTAAAGTAGATGAATATGATTTGTACAGGAATATAGCTCCTATAAGAGCATAATAAAAACCCAACAGACTTCTGTCTACACAACAAGACCCAGGATGTTTTGTGCTTTTCTGCTGAAAGTTCAGCAGAGGGAACCCATTTCTGGTAGCAAGCATGCTCTGTTAATCTTCATAGTTAAAGACAGGGAGATTGTCAATGCATTGCAATATATTATTGCAGCAAAGTCCAGTGGTTAGAGGAAGGGAGTAGACCTGTCACTGCTCAGTGTATGAATCTGAGCCTATGCATCAATTTAAATAGCCATTATAGGAGGAAAATAACTCATGGAGCCATAATGTTTCCAAGGCTCTTTTAGAGGTTCCAGTAAAAAGTGCTTCAAGAGCAATTTATCATGGTTGTCTAAGCTCCTGTTAGAGTGTAGGGTCCTAAACTGTGGGTTGTTGTGACCCCAAGTGGGGCTGCATCATCTGTGGAGGAGTCCGAAGAGCTGCCAGGACCCTGATAGATTGCGCTGCCAGGAGGGAGCCCCATGCAGCTCCCTGCTGACATATGAATTCCCAGACCTGCAGAAACAAATGGAGCTGCTGCCATTCCCCCTAGCTGCTGGAAAATGCAACTGTTGATGGCTCAGGTGGCAGGTCCATGTGCAGCGATCACTTCAGGCAACAAGGTCAGGTGTGACAAGGGTAGTTTGGGTGGCTGCTACTGCCCAATTATTCCCAGGTGCCAAGCAGGAGGGGGCAGGGGGAATGTGCAACTGTGAGTGTGTGTGGTGTGTGTGTGTGGACGCAGAATCTGATATTAACTAGCTAATTTTTAATTGAATCAAACTAAATTTGGGTGAGGGAGAGGGACTTACATGGTGAGGCGGGGCCTGGGGCATAGCTACCATGGAGCAAGGTGGTTTAGTTCAGCCTGGGCCCTGGACTCTAGGGGGACCCCCTGCAAGTGACCTGACCACTACTCCATGGAGCCGACACTCAGGCCCCGCCCACACTGAATATTTTATAGCGGGATTCATGTTGCTGACAAAGGGCCTCACCAAGATGGAAGTTTTGAGAGAAGACAGGGGCAAAGTGCTGGCCCCACTGACTTAAAACTTCCTTCCTGCTGCCGCTCCAGGGGGCCTCGCAGAGTGACCACCACCTTAGGCTTTGTGGGAGGTTGGCTGGGAAATCTTATTCGAGTTGACGCTTATCCTTACTCTGCCCCCTTGTCCTTAGGGCGGCCCATAATTGGGACATGAGCCTGGACATGCAACAGTCTTGTTATGGCACTGGCCATTGGCTTCTGCGCAGCTTTACATTGGGACAATTCAGCTTACTGCATTTGTTGTTTTTTGGGGTCACAGGAATATTCAAGTCTCATAATGGGGTCACACAGGCAAAAAGTATGGGAACTGTTGTGTTAGAGCCTTGGGTTAAGGCCAAATTCATCACTCCACTAAATTCAATGGAATTCTGAATACTGATGACAGTAATGAATTTGCAACTTTCTGAAGCAACATACATGCAAGCATCCCCAGCATACAAAATGCGATAAGCACTCTCTTTCTGCTCTATGCCTCATACTTTTCACTTGTACAGTTCACAGCACCCATGATTCCCAAATTTGCTTACAAACAAGAACGCCTTACACCACCCTTATGAGAAAAGTCAGTGGTGTAGGGACCGGGGCACAATGCATAAGAACTTAAGAAGTGCCATACTGGGTCAGACCAACGGTTCATCAAGCCCAGCATCCTGTCTCTGACAGTGGCCAATCTCTGCCTCTTGGGAGACGTACTCAACAGGTCACAATGGGCAATCCATTCCCTGTTGTTCCAGCCCCCAACAGTGAGAGGCTACGTCCCCTAAACGTACTTGGCTAATAGCCATTAATGGACCTATCCTCCAAGAGCTTATCCAATCCCCTTTTAAAACTAGTTACACTACCGGCTTTGATCACTTCCCCTGGCTGTAAATTCCACAAGTTAATGTAAATTAAATTCATTCATTTAAATTTAATTTAAATTCACAATGTGGCTGGGTCTTGGATGAGGAGGAGCCCCATAAGGGCTGGGAAGATGGTGCTTCTCCGTATTTCCTTCTCCACACATACTTCTGCAATACCAGGCAGCTGGGCTCCATTAGCCACTGGATGGAACAAACGCTTGTCTGTCGGAGCCCCACCTGGAGATGTATGGCATGCTGGGAGATGTAGTTTGCTGTAGGCAGTGGGGGCTGGCAATGAGCGAGACAGAACTACAGCTCTCAGCAGGCCATGCACCACACCCTAGTTTTGAATTAGAAAGCATGCCACTCATACTCTTAGTCTTAGTGAGTGTCCCCATGCCAGAGACACGCAGGGTATTAACAAAAGTGATAGCGGTGCGCTGGCCACTACAACCCGACCCAGGCTGGGAACCTGCTGGCAACAAAGGCCCAACCGGGTCCAGCTGAGCAATAAATTAGCTGGCGGTCAGGCCACTGGGGAGGGTGGGGAGCCGCACAAATGTGCAGTTTCCCGGCCCTGCCCCAGCACTGCCCCCAGCACCCTGCCCCCTCCATGATGGGCAGCCATGGCAGCCAGTGACTGCTGCTATGGCAGCCCTAATCTAGGCCTATGCCAGGTCACGATGGAACATAACAAACGTTATAGCCACTGTGGCCCGCTTTGGCCTAGTCAGGCAGATGGTAGTCTGGGCTGTAATCTGGGAGGTCTCCAGGCTCACTGCTGACACGCTGGTGAGCAATCCCGGGTGAACATCTGGCGGGGCACCAACAAACGTGCCAGTGGCTCGTGGGCCAAAGCAGGCCATCATCACGTTTTGTTAACACCCTGTTATCTCACGGAGTGAGAGAACTGGGGGATATGGGATTTAAGCAGCCCCAGCAGGGTCTGAGAGCATCCTTGTTCCCCCACATCCACCTCCAGCAGTCACATTCAGGGGAGCTGCCCAGCCCCCTCAGGGCGCCCATAGTTGGGATCCGAGTCAGGGCCCTCCACAACCTTGCTATGCCCCTGGGAAAAATAAATATCATCCTCCACATTTTATAGATGGAAAAAATAAGGCACAGAGGTTCATGTCTTGCCAAAGGTCACACACTGAAGTGGCAGACAAGAGGGGAATGGTTCACTGAATGAACACAGCATGATACAGTATTTTATAATGAATTACAAATTAAGAGAGTAAAAAGGAGTAAGGCAAAGCTTTTGTAATGTACCAACAAAAGTTTCCAATTGTTATTTACTGCTGAGGAAGAGAGCTGTCTCCCAGGGAAATCTTACAATATTTAGAAGAGTGCAGAATCATGCTTTTAAAAAATCAAGAGTATCCAACTGAGACACCTTATGCAGTAACTCTGCTGGTGATTATATAATAATATGGTTGTTCCCATCTTATAAACCAAACTGTTGCCATTACATTATTAAAAGTATGTCTTGCATAGTAATTATACTTAGAAACATATTTTAGCTTCAAGTGGAATTGGCAGCTATGAATTTCTATTATGCTTACCAACTGAGATCAAAGCATTTAACAAAAACAATTAGGCCTCGCAACACCTTTGGGAAGTGGGTAATATCATCCCTTTCTTTCATATAAGAAAAATGAATTATATAGAGGTTGAGTATCTTGTGTAAGTCATAGAAATCAATTGTGTAAGGTCAGTTGGGTTAGGCATAGAACTAAATTGCTTGATTTCTATACCTGTACTTTAACCACTAGACATGCTACACACACCCACACCAAAATTAATACAATGATGATGGAAAAGGTCATCAAAAGCATAGCACTCAATAACAAGATATAAAACTTAATACTATAGCTTTTAATCATGTTGCAATCTTTCTATTCTAGCTTCAGCCACCTTATGAGACAGATCCTTAGTTTATGAAGTTGGCATAGCCGGACTGAAGCGAACAGAGCAATGCCAATTTTTAGTCCAGACGAGGAACTGACTCTGAAAGGTGAAACATTCTAAAATGATTTGATTTTTGATCCTCAAAACAATTACTAAAACAATCAATCATTCTCCATTACATCATCAGCAAGCAGGAACTCTCTCTCTCTCTCTCTCTCTCTCTCTATATATATATATATTATACACACACACACATTATCCTATAATTAAATTAGGCCTTGGAAAATAAAGAATTCTTTAGACATATTTAAAATGTTTATATAACCAGGAAATTAAAAAGATGGAAGTGGAGCATACTTCTGGAGAGTCATATTTTAAATCCTTGCAGCAGGTTCCTTAAATCTTATGCTCTATAAAAAGTTTGTTATTCTTCAAATCTAAACAAGAAACTATTTAGACTCACTAGTTTTGCCATTTATTTAAACAACATAGTTATTGGCTATGACTGAGCTATTTATGTGTATGTAGAGAGTGAAACAGTTAAATAAATCCATTTTTAGAAGGAAGATTTATTTGATCTTTTGCAACAAATGCAACAACAAAGGGTGCAGTCACAAGAGACATTATCCCACTTTGGGCAACGTTAAGAACATAAGTAGAGTCATACAGGGCCAGACCAATGGTCCATCAAGCCCAGCATCCTGTCTCTGACAGTGGCGAATCTCTTTCTCTTGGGAGAAGTACCCAATAGGTCACAATGAGCAATCCATTCCCTATTGTTCCAGCCCCCAACAGTAAGAGGTTACATTCCCAAAACCTCCTTGGCTAATAGCCATTAATAGACATATCCTCCAAGAATGTATCTGATCCCCTTTTAAAACTAGCTACACTACCGACCCTGACCACTTTCTCTAGTAGTAAGTTCCACAAGTTAATTGTGTACTGTTTTAAATCTGCTACCAGTTAATTTCATGGAGTGTCCCCTTGTTCTAGTACTCTTAGTTAACGCACGACGCAGTGGCTCGTATGCCTGGTGGCCACCAAATATTCACCCCACCCATACAATGGGCAGCTGCATGATGTGTCCTCCAAAAAGGGCCAATGACACAGCACGTAGTGGGGCAAGGCTGCCCAAAGTCAAGTGGGTTAGCTTCCCACGTGGCCAGGTCTGTGCAGCCCTGCCCCATGGCGAGGTCTGCTGGTACCATTGAGTGGTGGTCATGATCGCCATTCCTGTGTGGCCACATCACAACCGGGGGTGTGATAGTGTGCAGGCCAGGGGGTGGAGCATGGCTGGCCAGGCACCCTCCTGGTTTCCCCATGCCAAGGCAGATCATGTGTCCTGCTCTCCCCGCCGGCCCAAAGTGTGGCAGCTGCAATTGCCTGCCATGGGATGCATGGGGGATCGGGCCCGCCCAAGCTCATGTGGCTGTACCCAGAATGTCATTTCAATATGTAAAGTAGGGCCGTGTGTGGAACTTCTGTCCCATAACAATTATTCCCACCACAAGTCGTTTCTGCCTTTTTATTTGTGTTTTATCCTGTTCCCGTGTGCTAAAAATCAAATTAAAATAAAATAATACATCACACTTAATCCCCGCCAGGAAGAGGCTGGGACCAACTGCGAGACTGCTTCCAGACAGTATTACAAGCTATTATTTGTTTATTTATTTAATTTATTCATATTTCTACCCCACCCTTTCCCAAAGGCTCAGGGTGGCTTACATAATCAAAACACAAGATACAATAAAACTCCCTATAAGAAGATGGTAAAAATCCACCCTCACCCCCTAAGTCTTCCCACCCTAACCCCTAACCTTGTCTGCCAAATGCTTTGCAGAAAAAGAAGAAGTTTTACACTGCCTCCGGAATATGCTCACACTCGGGTTCTGTTGGACCTCCAAGGAAGGGAGCTCCAACCAATACAACAACGAAGGGTGCAGTCACACGCACAATACCGGGGCAACAATCAAGAATGCCTCTCCATGGCATGCTGTCATATGGACAAGACTGGCCGGTGGTACCCACAAGAGAGCACTCCCGACCAACTGTAGGGGTTGTAGTAAAACATCTTTCAAATACGTGGCCCCAGCCTTTCTCTGGCCAAGGTCTGTGTTTGTGGTGTGGGAATGGGGCTGCTTGGCAGGAAGAAAGAAAGAGCACCCCCTTCTACCTGCAAGCTCCTGCCTTCTCACAGACTGAAATACTCACGACACAAGCTGAAAATTTACCCGACCAAGCCCACCTGCAGCAACACTGGTTTTTCTTGCTCCCACTGCAGGGCCCTAATGTGAAGCACGGGTTAAGGTGACTATGTGTAAGATTGTGTCACTTTTACTTACACGGAGTAATACCTTACTTGCAAAATAAAGTTCTGCTAGTGCAAAGAAGGGTGACAGAATCAGGCCCAACTAGTTTAGGTCAGATATTTTAACTTTTGTTAATCTGGCATACAAAATATCCTGGATTATGTTGCTATTTCTGTTACTGAAAAATTAAAAGACATAGTCATGTATATCTGAACTGTAATTGTGCTACCGCAGAAATATCTGTCGGTCCAGCAAACAAAAGGCACACGAGATTACTCATGTGTAGGTGGTAGAGAAACAATGAATCAGTATGTTTACAATAGCCATAATATTCTGTGATACAAGAAAAACCACAGAGCGAGGAACGGGACAAGTGCCTGTGTAATATCAAAGTCGGAGAAACAGAAAAGAATGGAACTAAGGAGGAAAAATGTTGCACCATATTCTGCTCTCAGTTACAGTAGCGCAACTTCAAGGAAGCAACACAACAGAACCTAGAGTCAGTGTTGGGTCTGGATGCTACAAGTAATGACTTTTTTTTAAAAAGTCAAAAGTGTTTTTAAAATGTAGGGTAGTGGAATCAAGATGAGAAGTTCTGCAAAGATTTTAATTAAAAGACTACAGTGGCGGAACTTTCTTCCTAGAAGATTTACATAGTGCTCCAAAGAGAGGAAATTGAGAACAATGTGGATGGGCGTGTTAAACTCTCAAGAGTTAGGAACAAGAACATCCTCAAAAAGAGCTCCGACAAGTGTGAGACCAAAAGGTGAAGCATGTTTTCAAACCAGGAAGTTTTGTGAACCATGTGCGCTTCCCACCTTTTCCTTCTGTGGACCAAAAGAACAAATTTAGTTTACAGATTACTTCTGCTTCCTTGTGAACTCAATGGGTTTTGTAAAGATTGACCTAGGGTAATTTCAGACGTTACGAGACCACGGTCAACCACAGTGAATTCCCTGTGGTGGCTGTTTGTCCCATAATGTCTAAAAGATTCCCGCCAGATGTTCACCACGGTGAATACCTGGCAGGAATCAAAATAACCACGATTCCATAGGTGAGCCTGGCCTCACCTCTGGAATAGGGGTTAGATTGGCCACGATCTGGGACGGGGCTGGCAATGGCCACGCTGAACATCTGGCCACCAGCCCCATCCAGGAATCTGGCCCCAACCACAGGACAGAATCGGGCGCAGTGGCCACATTGGCCATTGCACCCGCCCATCTCCTGGAAGGCGGGCAGCTGGGAGAGTGCAGGGGGGCGGGGCTGTGCAGCCACACGTCACACCACGCAGCCCCTCCCCCTCCCTGTTCCCCAGTGAGAATCAGGCCGGCACATCTAAAGGACGGCCAGCCTGATTCCTGACTGGGATCCAAAATGGATCCCGGTGCGTAATTCAACGTGGCGGGCCTCTGGGTCCATCATGTCTGAAATTACCCCTAGAGTCATTTTAGAGCAGTAGCCCTCCTGCAAGCCATTGTGAAAATGAGTACAAGTTCTCTGGGCTGGACAGAAGTTGAGGATGGAGACACTTAGGAATGTTAGAATGGGGAAGGAAGACGGGGGTCAAGATCATGGATTTCTGCCATATATCCATCCCCTGTATTGTATGTATTGCTCTCATCTCTGCTCCTTTTCCCTGAGCCCACTCTTTCAGTGCCTGAGGATAGGGATTTGATCCATGGACCAGACCCAGGAACTGGAGAGGAACCAAATAAAAAACAGCCATAGGGTGGATTTTGTCCTATGGATGCCATAGTGTTAACTTCAGTGGGCTTTAGATCAGGTCCTCTGTGAGTAAACATGCTTGTTCCATACTATGTTCTCTTTCACCTTACAATTTTGATAGTATTAGTGACATTTACGTTACACCAGCATGACATGCAACCTGGTAGCTTGGGATAAACATTGACACAACATGGCAATAATTGTCAAGTGTTCTTTCAAATACGGTTGCCAGGAACAGATAGCAGTAGGCAAATATGATGGTTATGTTGCTTTTTCAGAGATATTGGTGGCAGTAAAACAGACTCCTTTGTGGTCACTTTGGACGTTCACACTTCCTGTATTTTTAGTAATAGAATGAAGGTGACAACAATGCAAGATTTAGAGTCAAGTGTCTATAAACAAGATCGTTATGCCACTTATGAGCAATAATGTGTTTCAGCTGAGTGGCAGCAAATTGCTGCTAAGATGCAGACTGAAGATTCTGGAAAATTGGCATCATTCTAAAAGAGAGAAAACAGAGGATATTAGGTTTCTACGTATATCATGATATTTTATATATATCAGTGCTTACTGATATGGGGCCCAAATCAGGGAGAGAAGGCATGATCATCAAGCTCATCTGCTGTATTTTACAACGGATGCCAAAGACTAGCATGAGGCAATGATAATAAGCCGTTTTGCTGCAGAAGGGCAACTAGAAGGTCATTTCATGCCTTGTTATGTAATTCGGTGCAGAGAAATCCCCATATCAGGACAACAAGATTATTTTTAGAGCTCTAAGTAAGACTGATCTGTATTATTTCCCACAAAATACTTTAAACCATATTAAAAAAATGAATGCTTTAGAGGGGTCATGTGTGCATAGTAAGCCGTGTTTCTGTCAGCTTCACGCACTATCCTTTAATTACCATTTTAACCACAAGATCATCTTTAAAAGAAATTGTGTTCAATTCAATGTCCTAACAGTTGTGTTATAAAAACAACATCTCAATGTAAAGATTCTTTTTATTTCATGGAGTCATCTGACAAAAAAATAATAATAATCAAATACAGATTCAAGGAACACACATCTAGTGGCTTCAACCTTGAATATCTAAACCTTGTACTAGAATACTATGGTGGGGGATAATCCAGGAAAGGAATAGATTTGTCAATTTCATAGATCAATCTAAGATCCTTTTTACATGGGCAGCAGTGGGTGGGTGGGGATGGGTGTGCTTCCACGGTGGGTGTACGTGGGTGTATGTCCTTTCCCACGGACACACACCAATCTCCACCCATGGAGCCTCCTCCATTTTGTTTGATGGCTCCATGGGTGGACATGGGTGGGTGATGGGTGGAGGTGGGNGGATGGCTCCATGGGTGGACATGGGTGGGTGATGGGTGGAGGTGGGTGTTACACGGGAGTGCGCACGCACCTCCACCCACTGCTCATGGTGTTCACATGGACAAACACCGATTGAACACCCATCCCCCCCCTGCTTCGCCATTTCCACACCCTCCCGCACACCCAGCGGGGTGTGTGGGGTGGGGGTGTGTGCATCTGTGTAAAAACAGCCTAAATGAGAAATTTGGATGAAAGCTTCTTGATCTAGGCTTGTTTTTTTAACAAAGAAAGAAGTCATGGTGTTTTCATAAATGACTAACTTTTCCCTAAAAGCAAACCACAAAGCAAATTGGATAAATCTTTCTAAAACAATGTGAGATGAATAGCCAGGTTAAAGGGGTGGATTTCAACACAGAAGTTTTTTAATTCTTTATAGATTCCAAAATATCTGGTGCCCAGTCCATGAATCATTTTGTGATATCATAAGCTAGCTGTCAGAAAATCCCTCTAGCATCTAAGGTCCTCCAGACCAGTTTATTAACATCTCTTTTATTGGAATGGTAGTTTTTTCAATCATTCTCTTTGGAATTATTTTATACTTGATAGCATACATTTGATATGTCCTACTTTGACAAGTAGGTTTAGGAAATTTTGGATACAGATCTGAACTTTGTGACTCAACCCTTCTGTTCTGCAAAAGCATGCTTGATTAAACTTGCCTTATGCAACCTAACCAAGTAATGCCACCTTTTACTTTCTTATCTTTCAGGTATCCGTTCCTGGAGAATGCAAATAAACAGTGAATGTTATAAAAACATGTCAGTCTTGCTGCAAAGTAATTTCAAGGCTATGAAGAAGAAATGCTTTTAATTGTTATGTGGGCTGCCAAAACAGAGCCTATGTTTGCTTGGCTCCTCTGTCCTCTAATGTTCAAAGGTCTGGGTAATTTGCAAGTGGGACATTGCTATTCATTTAGACAGATGGGCATGATTGTAGCTATCCATGTATGTGCATAAAATCTGAGTATAAAAGATGGGATTCTCAGCCAGGAATCTCCCAACAACTGTCTGTTCTGATCCTATATGCCTGTTGTTAAGGGATGTACTATCTCTAATCCAGCTTTGAGTTGGATTAACTTTCAAAAATAAAAAATACAGCTTCCAGGTCATGAATAAAGCTGTTTCTTGGCATGTTTGTACCAAGCAGACTAATATCAGGAATCCATATTCAACCGTGTTTTCTCCATTACCACCAATGAGGAAAATGCAGTGAACACAGGCCCCTGACTAATATATAGGGTAGGCATGAAAGGGTTGGATAGCAATTGGTTGGGGGTGTGGCTTCCGCCCATGGCAGCAGCATCTCTGTAGCCACGCCCCCAGGTGTCACGTTCAGACACGGGGGAGGGCCCTGAGCGCTGGAAGCGCTTTCCCCCGCATTCCGTTGCTGTGTTTTCAGGGGCTGTGGTGGCGCTGTCGCAACCCCCTGATGTGATGCAAGTCGCGCTCAGGGGGCCGGGACCTGCGCTGGGATACCCCTCCCAGGTGAGTGGAGTACCTCGCGCCCTCCTGCATCCCCTGATCCTATGACCCCCGGGCGGGGAGCTGACACAAGGCAACCAATTCCATTGCCTGACTGTTCTTAAAGTTAGGAAGTTTTTCCTAATATTTAACAGAAATCCACCTTGCTGAAAATTGAGCCCATTCCCTCTTGACCATTTCTGTGGTAGCCTATTATTAGGTATTTTAAAACTGTTATCATGCCCCCTTAGTCTTCTTTTTCTAGGCCAACATTTCCAGTTCCTTCAGCCTTTCCTCATATAACTTGCATTCCAGCCCTTCAATCGTATTTGATTAACTCGTCTGCATTCCCTCTAATTTTTTGACATCCTTCTTTAAAGTGTGGTGCCCCAGGCTGAACACAGTATTTCAGATGAGGTCTTGTCAGTAGGGGTCTGTGGCACAAGCAGGCCCGATAGGGGTAGGTCAGGTCGTGTGCTCTGTTTGCCCAAGCTGCTCAGGCTCAGAGTGGGCCCTGGAAGAGCCTGGCTACATGGGGCTCAGAAAGGCCCCACATAGTTGGGCTGGGCATGGTTCGGACCCAAGTTTCTAGCCTGAGCAGGGGCCTGCTTATCAGCACCAAGTGAAGTTGCACTATTACTTCCTTCCTGTGTATTGGATAAGATGCTTCTATTAATGCAGCTCAAAATGGCATTTACCTTTTTTTGCAAATATCCTATTGAGTCATGTTCCATTTGTAATCCACTATAACCCTACCCCACCCAAGCCCTGCGGATCCTTCGCAGCAGTCCTAAGTCCAAGCCAATTGTCCCCCAGGGGGCCGCTTTTATACGAGATGCTGAAGCACCTCCTGAGTCCCGCGTTGAAAGAAAAGGCGGCGCGGGGGAGTGTTTCTATGCTCCTGGTGTTGCCGGAAGTGACATGCTCCCCATTGTCGGCCACTGCCAACAATGGGGAACATGTCACTTCCGGCAGCGCGGGGAGCATGTAAACACTACCTCGCGTGCCTTCTCTCTCAATGCGGGGCTCAGGAAACGCTTTTCAGCGCCTCGTATAAAAGCGGCCTGAGTCTCTGGCTAGGCTTGCTCCCTTGCAGACTTTTGTCTTCGACCTTCCTTCATCTTGCTTAGCTATCTTTATCTTATATTGTCCGGCTTCCCCTCTGATCTTCATCTCCATCCCTTGGTTCTCCCATCTTGGACAAGTTTCCCCCCGCTCTTATTTATTTATTTATTAAATTTGTACCCCGCCCCTCCTGAACCACAGCTCGGGGCGGCTTCCAGTCATAAAATACAATTTAAAACAATCCAAAATACTAAAAAAAAATACCATATAAATATTTAAAAACACATAAAACAGGGCCTGGGGTATAAATTACTTGGGATAGGAGAATAAAAATCAGCTACCCCCCCCCCTCCAAAGGCCCGGGCAAACAACCAGGTCTTGCATTTTTGCCGAAATACTAACAGGCTTGGGGCTAGGCGGGCCTCCTCCGGTAGGGAGTTCCAGAGATGCGGCCCGGCCACCGAGAATTCCCTCTCCATTGTGGCCCCCCGCTTAACGCGGGGAACCTCCAAGAAGGCACCCCCGGCAGACCGAAGGAGCCGCTCCGGGGCGCGGAGGGCAAGGCGGTCCCTGAAGTATGAGGGACCGAGACCGTGTAGGGCTTTG
>QEPC01008421.1:1802250-1818324 GCA_003113815.1 Sphenodon punctatus | reverse complement strand
GTGAATGTTACACTCCTTGTCTCTCCCTCTGTTCCCCTTCCTTCGTCTTCCCCTCCCCACCCCCATCTCTCAAATTGTAAGCCCGAGGGCAGAAACAGTGTCTATTGCATTACTTTGTAAAGTGCCAGGTACATTGCTTGAACTATATAAATGCTTGCTAATAAATAATAATATTCTGTCATTGGATGCTTTTAGACTGATCCGTGGGTGACCACCCCTGGGTGTGGTCTGGCTGCAGTGGATTTACACAGAGGCAGCGGCTGCTGCAGACCATAGTCAGCCCATGCCGTGCACCCTCCCCCCTCACCATAGAGTTGTGGGCAGATTGCCCGCCGCTCTAGGCTGCCACCCACAGCTCTATGGCTGCTGCTGGGACAACCCCCGGCCTGAAGCAGAGCTGTATTGACCCATCTGCGAGTAGACAGACCGCTGCTACGTCCACAGCCATAGGGCACACACACATATGTCCACACACATTGGGCAGCCTGCTCCACTTGGAGTGGTCTGGGATGTTCCGTAGCACCCAAAGCAGAGCAGGTAGTACCTGCTCTGCTCCTGCTCTGCCTCACCCCCAGGGGGTCCACCTTTACATGGATGGGGTCAGGCAGAGTAAATGTCAGTCTAAAAACACCTACTGTTTCTGTATCAGACTGCTCAGGTCACTGTGAGTCTAATATCACCAAAGCATCCTGTCACACTGAACATAAAAAGGTGACAAATGATGTTTTCAAATGCTGAAGCAGGTCAGCACTAAGAAGAAATATAGGGTACGGGTTTTCTTTTGGATCTTTTTCTGTCAGCTCTTCCTCTTGAAAAGGTAAAACTTCTGCCTGATCCAAGATGAAGGGGCTAAATCCCTCTTGCCTTCTACTGATACCAAGGAGAGGTGAGAATACTGGCCCTTTCACAGCCGCAGATGCAATGTTTGCTACTTTCTAAATGATTGTTAAATCAGAGGACTTCAAGAGGCCCAATTCTACAGGTGATTCCAAAGGAAGTTACTCATATACAGTCAGGGACCCCATATTCACCCATGTTCCTCACTGGCAGCAATGGGGAAAATGCAGTGAACACAGTGCTAGTAAACTAGTGTCTCTGCTTTCCTAATTAAATGATCTCTTATGAAAATAGCTAATTTTAGGAACAGAAATCAATTAAAGAAACATAACTAACCCACTATCATACCAAGGCATCTCAAGGGGCACTTGTTTTGTATTCCAACATGCTGACATTGTCTTGTGTGACAAATTTTTCCCATAGCGCATACAAGAGTTAATTAGCTTTAAAAAGCTAAAAATGCAAAAGTTGGATCAAAGGCAGGCACGCACTAGCGCTAACTTCACTTCTGTGCCTTTCATTTTAAAATGTCAACAGTTTAAAAGCTTACTTTTTAAAAATGACGCATGACATAATACAAACTGCATAATACAATGCAAACAGTAGCTTTGTACTAGGTTTCCTGACAATAATCTGGTTCTTCCCAGACAAAATATTTAGTGTTTAACCTTGTCATTTAGCCATAGAGTGCGAAGGGTGGGGAAAGATCATCAGATTACTGCATTATCCCAAAGGAGACACACATTTAATAAGCCGGAGACCTTGCACGAGCAAAACAGGTGTGGGCATGCCAATCCTCAAAGTGCTCTACCACTGCAAGCCTTGGATTGGAACCAAAGGGTGGAAACAAACGTAGTGGCAGTGTACCATCATCACAACCCTATCTGGCATGGGAGCTGTAGAGGACCCAGTCTGGATCGGGTTGGGCCACTCAACACTTTCCCACGGCTGGGTCACTGGGAAGGGCAGAGAGATGCAGAAACATACATCCTGCTCTGCCCCTGCACTGCGCCCAGTTCCTTGCCCCCCACCATGATGGGCAGCCATGGCAAACTCAATTTGGGCCGGGTCATAGTGGGCCACAGCAGATGTGATAGTCTGGACTGTGACCCAGAGCTAATCTGGGGGTCAGAACTCAGATTAGCCTCCAACATGTCTGGGGTCGATCCCAGGCCAGCATCTGGTGGCCCCTCAACATATATGCCAATGGCTCATGGGCCAAAGCATTAAAAAGTGGGCCACAGCTGTCAGAGCTTGGCAGCTCTGGGATGGGCAGCATTGGGCTTGGGCAGCACTGGGCTGGGCGGGCAGTCCTGACCCAGTGGTGGGTGCTGCAGGTTGCCAGGTGGCCTGAGCCCATACAGCACAGGGGGGAGGAGCTGGGGGGCATGGCCCCATGATGCAAGACCCCGTGAAAGCTGCACCACATGCTCCTCAGGTTGCTGGACAATGGGGGACCCAGCTGTGGTGCAGCACGCGCTTGCAGGGGCATGGCCTTGACAAGTGATGGGGACGCTTGGTCGCATTAACAATGGGGGCATGGTTTCAGGATTGGGAAGTGGCAGCACCTGGGTTGGAGGCGGTAGAAAGGAATAAACAAATCGGCGGGGCTTCTACTCCCTGCCAGTAATCATTCGTGAAAGGCTGGCCCCTTGGTTTGGATCTGTGCTTGATGCTGTGCCCTTGACTTGTGTTTTGTGTGTGGGTGTGTGCTTATACTTGTGTGAGACCACAGAATGGAGCAAGTGTGTGTGACCCTGTGTGATAGTGAGCTTGAGGAGCCCCGGAGGTGTGCAAGAGTGAAAGAACGTGTGTCTCCCCCTTCACTTCACTTCCATCCCCACCCCTAGAGGGAGTGACCTTCCCTGAGTGCGTGAACCCCCAGTTCCCCCCTTCTTTTTCCTCACTATAACCCATTCACCCCTGGCATCCACACGACTATCCCCAGACCTTTCACGTGGTGATCCCTGGGTCCCAGGAGAAAGTATGCCTAAGTATTTGTGTGGTGGGTACTCCCTTCCCTTCACTTCCCAGAGGTGCCACGTCTCACACCCTGTGATGATCTGGGTTGCTCCCCAGTAGAGGAGAAAGCCCAAGTAAGATCCTGAGGGTCCTTGTTTCCCTTTTGGGGGTTCCATGGGGGCTCAATGGGCCTGGTTTCCCTTTTCTCTACCCTACCTCTCCGACAACAGTAGGACTCCATCACATCTGTTTCTACCCAAAGTAGATTTCAATATGTGTAAAAAGCTGCATGTATGTATTTGAGTTCAGAAATTTTCCCTCACGCCTTGTTAGAAGCAACACAATACAGATAGTTTTAATTCAAGGAAGAACAATTTTTTTTGTTTGTAAAATCACAGGAATTATTTACAATCCAAGCCTACGACACAATACATGCCCAACCCCTTTCCCCTCTACAATCCAGGCAGAGGTTTCTATCTTTATACCACCAATACAACTAAATATACAAGTAGACTGGTGAAAAAGGGTCTTAAAATGGACAACAATCTTAACAGGTTGCTAAACAAATGTGTTTATCCTTTTCATAGCTAATAGGAAAATGGCAGCTATAGCCAACAGCATCATGGATTCTCCTCCCCTCAAGCACTGGCAGTTTGAATGGACAATGCAAACCATATTCATTCCCCTTGGCAGAAAGAGAAACAAAGATTATGATACAGCCTGCTAATCTACACACTTACTCATTCATATAAAAACACCACCACTACTGTTGGTCTGTTCCCAGTTCCTAGTCACAGAGATTGAATGAGTTCCCATGTTACAAGTAGGAAGTTCACTTTATTAAGGCTATCCACCATATTACCCGTGTTACAAGGGTGTTACTATTTCTACAAACACATGGTAAAAACAGACGTGTGGATGGCGGGCCCGCTCCCTGGGCCACCTCGGGACAGAAAATTGCGGGCAACACAGCCCAAATCAGGGCACTGAACTGATGTTCCCATGGCTGAGGAGCCATTCCACCACCCACACAACATAGGTGGGCCCAGGTAGGGCCAAGAGCACAACAAATGTGTGGGCATCCACTCCCGCTCGTGCCCTGCTCTCAGTGCCCCAACCCACTATGATGGCCAATGAGACACAGACATGGCAGCCGGCCATGGAAGCCCCCGGCCAGGGGCAGGTATACAGCATGGGAACATATGTGCTAGCCTACTACTGTGGCCCTGTCTTGCCTGGTCGGGCAGGCCATAGCCCAGGCTGTGACCTTAGAGCTCTGCCAATGTCACAGCCTGGACTAGCCGCCAACATAACCCAGGGCAGTCCCAGGCCAACATTTGGCAGTGCGGGTGGGTCTCAGGCTACAGCAGGTCAAAGCAGGCCGCAGCAGGCCAAGGCCACATCTGGTTTTACCCATACAATACATTTAAAAATCATATAAAGGACTTACACTCCTGCTTTTATATTGAGAGATATTATAGCTTATGGTATGTAAATATACCGCTATGGAAGCAGGTCTCTCAATCCATTCCACCACCCCTACAAATACATTTTGTTGGACTTCAGGACATACCAAAAGGAATGTTTATTTTCACATGTTTTCGGATGGGATGGGCGAGTTGTTTAAAAAGGTAAGAGAATGTACAAGAATGAGGGAACCAGGAGAACTGATGAGGATTGTCATGTTGCGGTGACTCATTAAAGTTGGTTTGAGAAGAACCAATTGCAGCTAACCAAATCACATAACAGTCCCTTTTTTATTAGTTAAAATCCATATTATTGTTTGTTATGTACATTTTTATCCCACCTATCCCAAGGGCTCAGGGAGGGTTACAGTACATTGAATCTATTTTAAAATACACAAATAAAGCCACAAATAAAATCTCCTATCCTAAAATTCCTTATATTCTATCCCCATCTACCAAATCCCTAGCTAAAAAGAAATGTCTTACAATGCCTCTGGAATATGAACAAGCTCAAGCTTAGAAGGACCTCCAGGGTAATATAGCCAATAGCCTACATTACCTCTCAAGAAACACCAAGGTGAGGTCTTTGTCTTATTGGCATTTCACCAAGCTATAAACAGCATTTGAGATCCCTGCCACTCAGAACAAGTTTTGCCCACATTGGTGTAAGCGTTTCATGCAGCCTCCAAAGTAGCCACCTCAAGGTGCCTTGTGCGAGAGGGCAGGATAGAAGTGCTTAGAATAAAATAAAATAAACAAACAGATCGAAGTTATGCCTATTTAAAGATACCCTCCTCACATGAAGCAATGCTCTTAGCTTTCCAGGTGTACTGTCACTCTCCCATGATAGGTGGACACACTGAGACACACACACACACCCCAGTGCCCTCTTACTCAACATTACTAATGCTTGTCTTAAACAATAGAACTGTAAAAACGATATTCAGAAAAATAATTGGTCATAAAAAGAACACAGGATTGCTAACTCTCAAAATCTTAAGGGTTTTTTAAAACCTAAAATCTAGAGGCTTGCAATAAAATGATGAGAATTTCACTTTTTTTACGCTCTGCTCTGTCTGACTCTTTATCCTGCTGAGCCACTATTTCCTATACCTACGGTCTGTTTACCCTTATCCTTGCCACATGGACCTGCCTGCTGTCATTCTCATTGTAACCAAGCCAAGTACGTGCACTTGAGACCTTGCATCTTCATGAATGTTAGACCCCTTGTCTCTCGCTCTGTTCCCCTTCCTATGTGTCTCCCCCAGCTCCTGTCTCTCAGATTGTAAGCCATAGGGGAAGGGACCATGTCTATTTTATTACTTTGTAAAGTGCCAGGTACACTGCTGGTGCTATATAAATGTTTGTTATTATTAATTATTATTATTATTATTATTAATAATAATAATAGAAAATACATTTCTAGCCCTACTTCTTGTAGAGAAAACTGAAAATATGACTGAAATGTACGCTAGAGGCTCAAATCTTATAATTTTAATCTCATGATTTGGGGAAGTTTAACTGGCGATTTTGAATATCTGGGCGTGACAACTCTGGAAAAGTCTTTGTAACTTTGCTGCTGGCCTTAACAAGCAGTCAAAACTGCAGGAAAGACTTCCAAAAGGTCACTGAATTAATCTCAAAATTGCATTAGTGCAAAACCTTTTCAAAGTGAAATAAATTAAACAAAAATGCTTTATGAATTTTATTATTAAATATCAGTGAATCTCACAAGACGGTAGTGGTCATTTTTAAAAAACTGGACCTCCAATCCAAACGAGCAAGACTTTTAAAGTTTAAAAATAAAAATGTATCGTTTCAGTGTAATCTAACAAAATCTTCCACATTAAAAACAAGTCAAAATAAGAACTTTTTTAGTCTCCTCAATTTTGTTGATGCTCTCAAGCAAAAATTTCTGTTGTTTCTGATTATGTCTACTGATAATATAAAGCATCACTAAAGGAACTTCATGTTTGTTTTGTTTCTACTGTTCAAAACGCAAGCCTTTTCTCCAGATCACTTTTGATGGGATGGAAATACAAGTAGGAATCATTACAATTAATTCACACTAGATGGCGTGCTCCCATGATACTTCTAGAGCACGTGTTAGAACACAGGCATTGCATCAGCTTCTTCAATAGCTTGCCGTGATCGTATAGTGGTTAGTACTCTGCGTTGTGGCCGCAGCAACCTCGGTTCGAATCCGAGTCACGGCAGAAAAAAAGTAGCCTTTTAATTAATTTTTTTTTAAAAAAAACAACACACCAAAGCTTGCATGTAACCCAAATAAGCATGCTTGGTAAACAAACATTATTCAAACTGGACCTGAGTAACTGCATATGGCAATTATCTCAAGCACAGCGAAAAAGAAGCAAAGCTCATAACTGCAAATGACTCATTAAGGAGGACTGGAATCTCCTTGTACTGTACTTGTTTTGTCCCTGTGTTTTATGTAACTTAAAAACCTGGCATAGATATTCTTGTATCAGACACCCTTATTACAGGTCATTTACCCCTTGCAGAACTTTTTATGCTACCTCTCGATCTTTCCCAGGGAAAGGGAAGACTGACTTTGGAGAACGTGGCACCAGAAAAGAAAATCCCACAGAGAAATGCAAGAGAAACCACCACCAAAGAATGTGCGATGTTGTATAGGATTAATTTATTTCCATGGGAGTCTCTACTTTAGTCATTATGTTCTCAAAGCCTCTCCAGGAGCCCTATATATATATATTTTTTTTTAAAAAAAACTTTCAAAGGAAAATATTGTTTGGAAATACTACTACTACTAATAATACTAATAATAAAAAACTATGAAGGAATATTGGGAAGTATTGCCTGCCAAAGCAAGTCCCTCTAAAGATGTGAAACCAAATTTTCTCCCCTCCTGAGAAAAGCAGAAGGATAAATAATATTAAAATGTTCTACACAGGCAGAGATGTTGCTGAGTCTTCACAAGAATGACAGTGCCAATGACAGCTATGATATTAAATTCTACAACCTGATAAAATCGATAAAGTAATTCAGTGGGCCAGCAGCATTTGAATTTCAACTAAAGAGGCAACTCGTTAAGCCGTAAACCCAGGACTACTTCCAAATTTAGACTTCTCACAGCTACATTAAGTAGAGAGAACAGGCCTGCTTTCCCAATCCTAGCCACTGGGTGGAGTAATTTGCATCTGCGCAAAAGCAAGGTTGAAATGCTACTATTCCGATACTACTGATAAAATGGGTGTGACATTTTATTATACAAGTTGCAGGGCTGCAGGTGTGCTCTATGGGTGCCCTGCAACCTGTATAATAAAATGTAACACCCATTTTATCAGTGTTAGAGTGTCTGTGTGGAAAGGACCATTGAGGTACAGGAGTTCTGCAAGGATTCCCAAACCTGGACACCTTTAAGGGTTTTATAAGGTACTTATACAATATTGAATATATTTATGGTGCTGCAGGGGTATAGATAGAATAAGTGCAGCAGGTGCCTCCGCATTGGAGTCCACACGCATGTAGAATGCATATGCACACTGGAGTGGTTTGCCCCGGCAGGGGGTCCATTCCATCTTCTGCACCAGCTCCCATTTCCATCAAGCTATACCCCTGTGGTGCTGTAAAGTAGGGATGGGAATTTCAGTTTCAGATTAATCTGTACCTGCCTGGAATTGGCAGTTATGGATTAATCTGAACCAACCTGTAAATTAGGGCTGCCATTTACAGAGCTGAGGTTCAGATCCATATTTTCCATCACTCCCATCCCCCGGGGCTCTGGAGCATTACTTACCAGCCTCGGAGAGCTTGACTGAAGCACCATTGCTGCTGTGGGGGCTCCGGCAACCTCCCTTGCCATGGCATCCTCCCTGTTCTGGATCACTGATGTGAAAAATGTCCACCAGGGCTGTTTTTTGCAGGCACAAAATTGCCATCGCCCTTAACCAAAATGGTGGTGATGTCATTTTGGCTGCTACCATTTTGGTTGAGGATGGTGGCCATTTTGCGCATGTGCAATCCAGAGCAGGGAGGACGCTATTGCGAGGAAGGCTGTCGGAGCCCACCACAGCAGCAGTAGTGCTTCAATCAACCCCCTCCCCGCCCCAGGCTGGTACATCCATTCCAGGGCCCTAGGGTGGGGGAAATATGAGCCATGGGGGATAAGCATGGGGGCGGGGCGGAATAATTTCGGGCTGGCTGCCCATTTCAAAAATGGTGGTGACACTGCCAGCGCCGTTTTGGAAAATGGCACATATGCGCAGAATGGCTCAGTGGCCATTTTTCACATGCACAGTTTTTAAAAAAAATAGTTTTAACAGATTTAAATATAGAACTGAAATGTGAAACCATAATTAAATCAGTAAAACCAATAAAACAAAGCAAAAACAAACCCACAATTTCCTCCAGTGTCCCACCCCTACTGTGAAGAATAAAAACAGAATGTACTGATGTATGCAGATTTAAAACAGCCACTGCTTTCTCCCCAACAGAACACTAAACATTCCTTGCATCTCCCCAGTAAGCCCATACACCCAATTCCCATGACAGGGAGCAGATTATTCCTCTTCAAAGACTGTTCTGTGAAGAGCTATACAGCTGTACTTGGGAGTTATACCAGGCCTCACAGTGGGTGCTAATTTACATTGCCCAGAATATTTAAATGTAATGTGGGGAAGAAGGGAAAGGGAAAGTATTTTTTGTGAATCCTCATTCCATAATTTCCTGTCATAGCATTTTAAGCACACCAACTTTTTTTTTTTTAAAGAATCACAGATCTGAGTGTGTGTAGATCTTAAATTCAAAGCAGAAAACATAGCATGTAAACAGTATACTCCCACATTTTTTCCTCAGTTACCGTCCATCTTTTATATCTGAGCAACATTTCACCACAGTGTAACGTTTTATCATATGCCCCATTTAACTTGTGCCATAGAAAGTTTCTCATGATACATAAGAAAGTTAAATTATGGGATTCAGAATTCATATTTATAAAATTTTCATTCAGAATTCAGTGTCTTTATGTGACTCTGGTTTACTGTTGCTGTCAATTGAAGGAAATATTTGTTTCTTACGTCTTATTAAGCAAGGATTCACATAAGTGCCAGTTGTATTCTTTGGTGTGTTCTTAGTATTCCCTTCAAAGCACATTCAATTCCGACGTGTAAATAACTAGCTTTAATGCTCTCATTTTCTCTGATGCACAGAAAATGGTTTTAAAAAATGAATTTCATAAATGCACACATGGAGTTTTGCATGAGAATTTTTAAAAGACTGTGAATGATCTTCTGTCTTGCAGAGGAAAAAAGTTCATCTCCCTATATTTACATAAGAAAAATCTTAGGAAGGTTAAAAGGGTTAAGTGAGCCCCTTAACTTGCTCCCTCATGTTTTTCTCCTGTCGGTTGCCCTCATATATCATTGTCTTAGTGCAAGTTCACCTAGTTCTCTTGAGAATTCATTGTTTTTCCTTGTAATGTCCTTTTTGGGGAATCTATTTTATACCTATAGGGCCAGCTTCACTCCTGCACCAAAATATGCTCAGTTAGGGAGGAGAAGGAGAAACTAGAAATGGGTCAAATATAACTCCTTTATTCTTAATTTGCTACAGCTCCAATTCAGACAGAGCTGCCTAGGGGCTACTCTAATGTAGGTCATATATTAGACATAGCAAGGCTATGGTGGGTCTGGGGTCATGTCCCTATTCTCTCCCCCCACTCCAGGGCGGGGGGGGGGGGGGAAGGGGGAGTCTCCGGGGTGAGGAGGCAGGACTTACTTTGGTGCAATGCGAGTCTCCACTTCAGGCTGCCACCACTCTTGAGGGGTCCCACCTGGTGGCTCCACTGGAAGCTGGGGCTGTAGAGGGAGGGCAGAGTGGGTGGGGCTAGGGCAGAATGCTGGCCCTGATCCTACTCAATCTGAAAATTTCCTAGTAGCACTGAGATTGGTTGTAAAGGGCTCCCCAGAGTCCAGGGACAAGGCTGAGGTGTGCACCCTCCCTCACTCAATGGTACCTAGGCCCTTTTCACACAGACACTCTTAACACTAATAAAGTGGGCATTACATTTTATTACATTTGTTGCAGGGCACCCATTGAGCACACCTGCAGCCCTGCAACATGTATAATAAAATGTGACACCCACTTTACCAGCATTAAGAGTGTCTGTGTGAAAAGGGCCTCTGCCTCGGTAATGTCCCTGCCATGCACCAGCTGAGAATTGCCCCTATCACACTTCCAGTGCAGACTGGGGAATCAGGGGAAGGGGACTGACACCTCCACATTCAGAGAGGGGCCTGTGCCTACCACCTTCATCTTTCAGAATATTGTCAGGGATCTTATTAAAAACAAAACAAAACCCAGGAGCAGAAGAGCAAGGATGTCACCTAAATGACAATGGCCCAGATTTAGGAAAGATTTTAATCACATGCTCAAGCCCATTGTTTCCTTTACCTTAGAAAAAGTCAGCACTAAAAGAGAAATGACTAACCACTTACTTACAAATGACTAAGGGAAAACAATAAGATCACAGAAAATAAGTGGATTAGGAGGAGACTGAAATGAAAGTGCGCTGACACTTGGAGCATACAGATCATTTTCATGGTTTTCACTAATACTGCTTGGATTTTTTTATTTAAAAAAAAAATTAGATTAGTAATGATAACGGTGATAAACACCCCCAGCAATTTCATTCGTTTTTAGAAGAATTTAGTTTTCTGGCTTACATGGCAGAGTGTTGTTGTTTTTAAAGCACAGGATCACAGGACTCAGAAAATTTACAATTTTCACCCTCTGTTAAAACAGGATATAATCCGCAAGTAGAAGGGTCATGAACCTTCAAAGACTTAAACCTATGTTTAGCTTTACAGGCTGCGAATAAGTCCCAGTGAAATAAACATGCATAAAGTTTAGCAGCACCTTTGCGGGTATGGAGTTACACATGATCTTAGCCAAAAGACTCTTATCCTGCCCTCCTTACACAATTAAATGACCTATTTACCAGTTTCCACTATGAGCAATATAAAATATTCTAACACCTCTTCAACAGGAGTCCATATTCAACTTATTATAGGGCAATGTAGTTATATTGGCAATATATATTAATTCTTCTATGAATCGCTCTCTCATTTGCTGCAATGTAATGTTATTTATGTGATCCTTTCATCTCTCAACCTAGTTTCCTCTATTAGTCAGCGACACAGGAAAGTTAAGCTGCAGACGGTTCCCATCACAGAAACGGGTGTTTTCCTGGAATCGCAGATAGGGGACGCTTCGTTTTGTCTCTGCTACACAGAGAAAGCCGCCTCCTGCTAATAACAATTCATGGAATGTAACTAACACACCGGATTCCCACATGTATTTGCTGCCATCTCTTGAAGTCATTCAGGCTTATTGCTCTTAGACACCACTAGTAAAAATCAAAAAGCAAGTAGGCTGGATGAGTCTGCTCAGCACAGATCTCAAGCGGCTGTAAGTAATTAAAAAAACAACGTACACGCTCACTATGCTACAGCACTTACCACATTATCCATAAATAGTATACGCATTACGCACTGAAATTAACAAAAACGCATCCTCCTCATAGGTCAACTAATGTGTGCTGCCATAACTTGTCCGTTTGTAAATCAACCCTATAAACGTACAAGATTTTTAATTCATTACTTTAATTAATAATCATTATTCATTTAAATTCATCATTGTAACGATTTATAGATTTTATTTATTTTATACGGTTGATTTAAAAATAATAATAAATATAATTAAAAAAAGAACTTTCCCTTCCTGCCGTGACTCGGATTCGAACCGAGGTTGCTGCGGCCACAACGCAGAGTACTAACCACTATACGATCACGGCAAGCTACCAGGGAAGCACATGTTTTAGTTGCTTTTTTGCACTTACAAAGCGGAACTCCAAACAACTAGTGCCACCTGCTGCTTAAAGGTGGAAATACAATTAGTGACGAGTTTCAGAAGCATTTTCTTGAGCACAAACTGCCATCTTCCCAAGTTTATTTCCAGACCGATTTTTATCTTTGTACTTTTAACCCAGGTTGTCCACCCTCTAACTCCTTATTGCTAGACGGGAGAGGTTAGTTATATTAATTTTCGTCTGTGTTGATGGTATAGAAAGTGCTAGGAATCATGACTCTATAAAAACAACACACTCATTTAAGAAAGGAATAGAGTCAATGTGCTTAAAATTATTTACCCAAACTAAGCTACTACTATTATTTGGCTTATATGGTGCGCATTCCACCTGCGTTCAGTTTTACCCAGCGGATTTCTCTTTTGTAGCATGCCCCAAAATGCATATCCAAAGGGGGAAGATACAGAAAAGAAGATCTAGATGCAAGAAAATAAATGCCTACTCGTTCAGCAACTCAGCAACTCAGTTAAGGAATTTCACCAATTAGTTTTGAATTATTGTAGCATATTATTAAGATAAATGCTGAGGACCACCTGTGTTTTTGTCTGGAAAATTGCTTGTCTAACAAGAACAAAACCCCCCACCATAAATAATGTTAGATCGAAGTTATAGTGTGTACCTTTTTTGACAGAAGAAAACAGTCTTTTGTATCAGCTAACTTAAGTCAAACCTTTTTAAACCTACCAGTTTAATGAAGGTTTATCAAAGCAGATTAACTCAATATGAGCTATACTGGAAACTTAGACATGACACCACGCACCTGGCGAGGCTGGCACTATAGATGCGATGGGATCAGCTCTATAGGAGCCAGGTGGCCTGTGGAGCTAGCTGGACCCAAAGCTTCCATTTTTCTGCCAGTAGGGCTGCTGCAAGAAAATCAAGGGCATGACAAAATATTCTCTCCCCCGAGCAAGGGACAGAAAGTTTTAGCTCATGGCGAGCGCAACTTGCTCTTTGTACACACAGTTGAGCAGGAGACAATGGGTGAAATGACGCTAACCACCCTTTAACCACCCTTGGTGGTTATTTATGCATGTTGCAGGGCTGTATTGGTGCCCTATGCAGCCCTGAAACATGCATAAATGACCACCAAGGGTGGTTAGCGTCATGTCTGTTTTCACCCAATGTGGATCCAGGGAAAGGGGTTGTTGTGTGTTTTGGGATGAAAGGCAATGCGCTCTGCTCTCGCCTGTGCTCTTGTTCTGCCCGGTATGGCGAAGCTACAGCATCCTTTTGCACCTAATTGATTCCTTCCAGGAGGGACTGCTCCTGTGCGATGGGCCAGCAGAACTGAGGGAGGCCATTTGCTCGCCACCCCGCCGCTTCCTTACGCTGCATCTACTGACACGAAGGCCATTCACAAGCTTGCCCTAGGCAGGGAGAGGTGTTAATTGATGAAAAAACTGAGGATCTCCTATGAATAATCACCAAGAAGATCCTGAGGTATGTATGCTATACCGGGAGATCCCTTTTCTTTTGTTCTTAGGTCTGCTGGAAAGGAAGACAGGCTATGGACAGACAATTCATGTCTAGCAGGCAGGCAGGGAGCAAATATTAGTGGTGTCGAATATTGCTTCTCTTATGGTTGTCTGTTCTGGTCCCAAACCCATTACACACAAACGTTTGATAACTGATTCCATTGACAGAGCCATGCTTCGTAAGCAGACATCACCATTTATTTATACTAGGTGAGGAGACTATTCCTCAAGCAGGGTGTGCCCCATTACACCAAAACGCTGCTCAGAACAGACATCCAATAGCACAACAGCAGCTAGGGAATCAAAAAGCTGACAAAGATTCCGACTGAGAAGATACCAGGTATAAGGAGCTGGCTTTAGCACCCAGCATTGGTAATTATAGGTAACCACAGCATTTTACTAAAGCAAGCTACAACCTTCGATTTATTTTTGTGTAGCTTCAGTCATGGAAAGTGCTCTGACCTTCAGAGAGTCAGCCTCTACCCCACCCCCGTCACACAGCATGAGCAATCGCACATGGCAAGGGGGATTAGGAAAGAATTGAAGTTTGCTTCCCTTTTATGCTGGCTAGCAGCTGGAAACCGGGATGAGCCACAGGGGCTACATGCCAGGGCAGAGTTGGGGCATCATCCCCTCCACTGACATGCAGTTCTCAGCTTAGGGAACTCCCCTCCCCAACATTTCTACACCTGTAATAATCACAGCTATTTAACAGCTGTGTTTTCAGATCACAGTTGTAGGTATAGGCTGGAAGCAACTGTGAAGCTTTGGTTGAAAGTAACCCCATTACAGCTTAGACCACTACAGTCTGTCCACAGTTAAACATGCATGACAGAGGTGGTGCCGCTTTGAAAATTAGCACCAGGCAAGCTTTGAGGGCCACAAAGAAATTGACAGCTGGGGTGCACTCATGATCCTAGACCCCCCTGTTCTTGAGTGTGTGCCATGGATCTATTCCTTGTTCTTGTATGCATGCTCTCAGCTGTGTTCAGCTCTGTCTTTCAGGGCTTGGAGTAGAAACTGGATCCACAGGCCAGATCCAGGAACTGGAAAGGGGCCAAATGAAAACTAGCCACAGGCTGCATTCGCAGTATTGCCAGCCCTCCCCTTTAAATCAGGAGGCTTATGAAAAATACATGTTGCAGGGCTACATTGGAAGATTGACAAAGGGAATTGTGCCCTGTCGATTTTGTTAGATCTTTCAGCTCAGCGGCCTTTGACACAGTTGATCATGAGGTGTTGTTGGCACGACTGCGGGACCTGGCAGGGGTGTGCGGGACTGCTCTTGAGTGGTGCCGTTCCTGTCAGGGAGGTCTCAGCGGGTGGTGATGGGTAATTGCTCATTGTCCCCTCATGACCTCCCCTGTGGTGTCCCACAGGGTTCCGTTCTGTGTCCCCTCTTGTTCAATGTGTATCTCAGGCTGTTGGGCAAGATCATTCGGAGGTTTGGTGTGAGGGGTCATCAATATGCCGATGACACCCAGCTTTACCTCTCTTTTTCATCTGACCCAGGTCGTGCAGTCTCATTCCCTGGCTACGGTTGGGGACTGGATGAGGGTGGGCCAATTGAGGCTGGATCCTGACAAGACTGAGGTGATGATAGTGGGTCAGCCCTGTGACTTGAAGGGGATTTGGACTCCTGTTATTGTTGGGGTCTGGCCCCCTCTGGTCATGCAGGTTCGCAGCCTCGGAGTGCTTCTGGACCCCATGCTGCACCTGGATTGTCAGGTTGCATCAGTGGCCAGGAGCGCTTTTCAACAACTCCATCTGGTGAGGAGGCTGCGGTCTCTTCTTTCTGATTCAGACTTTGCCGCTGGCATCCATGCTTTCATCACTTCAGGGCTAGACTACTGCAATGCGCTCTACATGGGGCTGCCCTTGTTGACTGTTTGGAAGCTGCAGCTGGTGCAGAACACGGCAGCCTGGCTCCTTTCGGGGACAGGCTGCGGGAGCACATCACACCGGTGTGCCAGAGTCTGCGCTGGCTGCCTATTGCTTTCAGTGCACCATTCAAGATGCTGGTTTTGGCCTTTAAAGCCCTAAACGGCCTGGGCCCCACATATCGGAAAGACCACTTATCCGTATCCATGCCCCGTCGCAGCCCCTGCAGTTGGCCAGGAGTGCCCTTTGGCAGGTTCCATCTGTTGCTTTTGTCCATGGGAAAGGGGTGCGCAGGGGGTGTTCTTGGTAGCTGCCCCAGTTCTATGGATCTCCCTTCCTCTGGAAGTTCACTTGAGCACGGTTTTGAGGCAGTGTAAAACATTCTTGTTTGGTAAGGCATCTGGCAGGCGGGGATACAGATGAGGGGTTTGGGAGACTTTATGGGTGTTTTTAGACAAGCGCCTCCCCATGCATTACCCACAAATCACCCACCATCATACATGTTGCAGGACTGTATAGAGTGCTGATGCAGACCTATAGATGC
>QEPC01008421.1:1786073-1802150 GCA_003113815.1 Sphenodon punctatus | reverse complement strand
GGGGATAAGGAGTTCAGTTTTAGCCATGTTGAGTTTGAATTGACGAGACGTCCAGGTAGAGATTTCAGAGAGACAACTGGTGAGGCGAGCTTGAACAGATGGAGAGAGAGTTGAGTGTCATCAGCGTAGAGGTGATATTGGAAGCCATGGGAGGTAATGAGTTTGCCTAGGGACAGGGTGTAGATAGAGAAGAGGAGAGGGCCAAGGATGGAAACTCGGGGAACACCAACCGAGAGGGGAAAGGACGAGAAGGTGGAGTTGGCAAGAGACACACTGAAGGAGCGGTCAGAAAGGTAGAAGGAGAACCAGTCGAGGACGGAACCATGGAAGCCAAGAGAGTGAAGAGAGTCCAGTAAGAGTGAGTGGTCAGCTTTATCAACAGGTAACAGGGGTAGTGTTTCTAGAGAGGGAATTGGAGGGTTTTTATTAAATGTAAGCTGCCCTGAGCCAATTTGGGAAGAGTAACATATAAGTTTAAATAAATAAATAAATAAAATAAAGAAGCCTCCTTATTTTAAAGGGGGGGGGGGGGAAGGGGCTTGCAATACTGCATTTGGCGTCTGAGCCTGAGGTAGTTTTCTGGTTTATATGATGCCTGTCTTTTAAGATTTGGGTCTAAAGGTTCTAATTAGGCAGGCATTGCAGAAGGAGGGAAGGAAAACTTGATCAGATTGTGCTTGTTGAGAAGGTAAATGGGATTAAAATCAAATTGCCTTTACTGGGACAAAACGTTCACTGACTTGATTACAGGGATCGCCTGAGTTAAACTTGTAGGCCTGAGCTCAAAATTACCTTTAACAGGTCACTGACTCCTTTATAGTTTGCAGCATGTACAAAAGCAGGAAGCAACTTGACATTTTTGACTCCTCAGTAGTTTACTTTTCTTTATTTTCATCATTTCACTTGCTTATCTACTTTTTCCAAGAAGGGCTGGGCGCTTATATTTACATGCATCCGTGTGTAAATATCCTTTGACAGGCTGGCATAGGTGCATTTTCCTTTCACTGCACGGCAAAGAAGGAAACTACTTTATGTCTTCAAAAGAATAATAATATAGAAGCAGATGAGTTGTGATGAAACAGAATTTCTGGTTTTGTACAAATATTCTGATCAATAGCACAGAATATGAGAAGAGAATACAGGAACTAGACAGTGTGGCAGCAAAATTGTTGTCCACAGTAGCATGCTTTTCAAAGTTAACTAGCATGAATTAAGATTGTGAATGTGGCTAAAACTATTTAATCATTGTACATTTTTAATAAAGACCCTGAAGCCAAATTTTTCCTGATTATTATAAATTCTCATTTTTTTAGTTGAGACAAGCCCTCAATGGGTGGGGGTTTCTTGCCTGAAGGCATTGTGAGCAAAATTCCAGACACACTGAGTTCCTGTAGAACTCTGTTGTAATATTCTTGCTTAACACCCACATGGAACTTCCAATGATAGATCTCAAAGTGCTTGGCAACGCATCACTCTGTCCCCAATTTATTTTTAACAAATAAAAAAGAGGTGTGCTCACCCCTATAAAAATAAATAATAAAATAAATAAACAAATACAAATGAGCTGGGCTCACACCCCTTAACCCTGGAAGTATCAGGCTATTCAGAAGCGCTTATGGAACTACCCTGCCAGGCCTCGCTACTGCCTCTGGTGTACCTGCTCATTCCTTACTAGCCCTTGCTTAGAGGTGGATTAAGTGTGGTGGGGGCTGAGAACTTGTGCTGCCACCACCACCACCAATCAGCTGTTTAGTTGTCTTTCATTGCCAAACAGCTGCTGGGTAGCAGTAGCAGCATTCTCCCTGCCCATCCACAGCAGTTCCATTCCTAGCCTGTAAGGGGAGAGACTGGGGTAGAGGCTGGTGCAGTCTACTGTGGGAGGGATCTTGCAGAATAGCATCCATAGGGTTGAGTCCTGGCAAGCCCTGGCACAAATTAAGCCTGCCCACTACACAGATGGAAACTGAGAAGTTAAGGTCATATTTTGTGTCAAATTGCAGAGTAAGGACTAGGAACCTGATTCAACTCGGTGGCAAGACTCCCATTAATTTCAGTGAGTTTTGCACTGGGCTATTTTCCTGTACCTAATGCATATGCTCAGTCCATACTAGACCCCAGTTTCCCCCATGCAAGGCATCAACATTTTATGAATCTGTGCAGGACCACACAAAATTTGACACTGAAGTTTTCACTTACTTATACAAATATGTATATATATTTTACTAATTTTAAAACAATCTAAAAAGACAGGAAAGGAAAACAAAGCAAAGAAAAAAGGACAATGAAGCAACAAAGAATAATTCATGCCGAGTACTGATAAAAACGTTCCTTTTGGCCTGACCAATTGCTGAACAAACATCCAAACCTCTGGTTTCTAATTTTTGAAATGTACTTGGGTCACATCTTCAAGCTTCTCTCTGCAACTATGTGGACATTTTTCTGCATTTGCAGGAATTCTTCTGCAGTAACATGAATCTAGGGGCTGGAGATTTTATGAATGCACCATTTATTGAGGGAGTCATGAGGAAATCCTGCAAGTTAGCAACACCGTCTGCCCATGACCATACTTTGGCATAAACATTTAAATAGCATGCTCTCATCTCCACTCTCCATCTCCAAGCTCATTCTTTCAGTGCTTGAAGGAACTGGATCCACAGATCAGATTCAAGAAGTAGAAAGGAACCAAAATAAAAAGAGCCACAGGCTGAATTTGGCCCACGGACCAGAGTAGCAAAGAGGAAACCCCAGCTCCAAGACACTCTGGCTACACCTCTATGGTCCTTCAGAAGCAGGATGTAACGAACACATGATATATCAGATTGTTTAGATCACACAACACCATTGGTAATTGAAACAGATCCAGGCAGGCCAACCTTTTACCTCTGGTAGTAGAGAATACAAAACTATCAAGAATACAGGAAGTGGTAAGGATTTCACACAATACTCATTATGTGAGTTTGTGCCACTACCCTCTCTCTGAAAGGATGTTGTGTGAATGAGCCCGTACACATCTAACCCAGTGCCTCGCAAGCACAGAACTGCTTCCCTACAGTGTTTGTATTAGAGCTTTATTGGGTTTAGTTTTAAACGGCCTAAATGATGGGGCTTCCAACACTTTTTATGAGAGATTAATTCAAAATTCCAGTGTCACAAGGTTTTCTTGTACACTCAGTCTGAGTGATCTCTCTTAACTTCATCTCCTTATTCCTACTTACACCCCTTCTATATGCTAAATAATTCTTCTTTTTCATGTTTACAGCCAGAAAATATTTGCAGATATTTACAACCCTTTTGGTACTTATTTAGCTAAGCTGAATATATTTAGACTTTTTCATCAACAAAATCCCCTCAGCATCTAAGATAGTCTTTTATTGCTTCTTTCTGTTCCTCCACTGCAGCCTCTTCCAGATAATGAGTGCTTAGAATAAATATACTCTCCCAAATGTGGCAGCAGCACTTATATTTTAGTTAAAGCAGAGCCCTCTTATTCAAACATTGCATTTTTGAAGAGACTTGCCTGAAACAAAAACCGAAACCAAATCTCACTGTTTAGTTGCAGCCTCCAGCTCACTGACAGGTTAATAGTTTTACCAGCCTTCTTCACTATTTACAGTTGTACAAAATGGGTTGTAAGATCCTGCCATCTGTGCTAAGTGAGTGGTAGATTCTAGTTTGATGGCGTTTTACACCAACATTCCACAAAGGCGCGAGGAAAATGTGGCATGTCTGCACTTACAAATGACCAGGATGACCTTTTGACCCCTGGAGCAAACTTCCACACGTACATGACAAATGTTTGTTACTAATCAGTTCTGTAATGCCTCGGGTATGCAGCTCAGATTGTGTTGGCCTTTTTTTTCTCCTGTGCATACTGCACTACAAACGTATCTCTCATTTGCAGTTCCACCCTTGATGGGTGAGTTCGCTGAGTGGCTCTGGAGAGAAATCCACCTTCTCGGTCCCAGCACCAAGGAGATAGGCTGTGCATTGCTTTTTGTCATGTTCTTTTGATTAGAATACCGCACATAACATGAGAGTCGGGCCCCAGGTTTCAGAGGAGACTGGAATACAAGCGTAAGCCTTTAATCTTCAATATAGTACAAGTCGAGACATAATGCTAACTCCACTTGGACACCACTTTAACCTTTGTTATTGCATATCGCAGGGCTGCATAGGGCACCAATACAGCCCTAAAACATGTATTAAAAAAGTTAAAGTGGTGTGGAAGTGGAGTTAGTGTTATGTCAGTTTTCACCCAAGTATTCTCAATCGCTGCATTTCCCTGACTCAGAATGTTAACACACAGGAAAGGAGGCAGCTAGAACCTGTGTTCAATCCATGGAGTCCCCACATTGCTGCCACCCCTGTGGGCAGTGTTGGGAGCCCTTCAAACAAGCAGCCCCCCTGCCCGCAGTTCATGCACTTCCATCAGTCACCACAGATGGCGCTAACACATTCCCCCCATCTCTTCCTGAGGCCGCCTGACAGCTGCGGTGGCCCGAGGACAGTGAGGCTGCCAGTGCACCACCACACCACAGGGGACAGCACAACTGCTCACACTCCTCTCCCTACCCCCCCAGCTGTCCGCTGAAAGGCTTAGCCATAACCCCCCCCTTTCCATGGCTGTTGGGAAAGGAGAGGAGCAGGGATCAAAGCTAGTATGTGACCCTAAGGTGGCCATACCTCCCCTTTAAAAGAGGACGCTTATGAAAAATGCATGTTGCAGGGCTGCACGGGAGCCAATGGAGTCCTGCAACATGTATTTTTCATAAGTGTCCTCTTTTAAAGGGGAGGTATGGCCTCCCTATGTGGCCCCTCTGGAGGAGCCACCCGGATCCTGCGATTCCCTCTCCATTTAAGAAAGGAACAGAGGGGATTGCAGGATCTGTGCAATTCCTCCAAAGGGGGTGCACACTGCCTTCGATCCCCGCTCCTCTCCTTTTCCACCAGGAAAGGAGAGCAGTGGCCATGGAAAGGGGGACATGGCCAGGAAAGGAGCCTTCCCTGGCTGTGACTCCCTTTTCCATTGAAGCCAATGCGAATGCACCCCTCTTAGCTGAGAGCTGGCTGGGAGAGGGGAGCGTAGATCGAGCTTCTGGGACTCCTGCACTCCTTTCCCCCAGCTGTCAGTTTGAAAAGGGTGCACCAGCCATGCCTCTATGGTGCTGGCAGACAGAGGGCTATGGTAGAACCTAACAAATGAGATCTGGCCTTGTGGGAGTCAGTTGCCCCTGGTTTACCTGGATGTGCCTGCAGGGTATATTTCACATTTCCTGGCTTGACACCATGAAGATGGGTCTTCACCCTGGGATGACCCCCGGGGTGAACATCTGGTGGGCACCAAGTAGACAAGCAGGTGACTCTGGGGGTTAATGTGGGCACATGTCGGGCAATGTCTTGTTTGTTAACACCCCGGATTGTAAACGTAGCGTGCAGCCACAAGAGACGGGCTGGGAAGGCTACCAAGCTTTAGGTAGCCTTACCCCTGCCTGGGCAAACGAGCCACATCATGCAATGGCTCATGTGCTATGGGCCTGATGGAAGTTCCCCCTGCCCCAGGGCAGGGAGAGCAGCTGGCTGCTCTGCGACGCGGCCTCAGAAATTCCGAGGACACGTCATGGAGCAGCCTTACCCCAATCAGGGTAAGGCTGCCCATGGTGGGGCAACTTGTGTGCTGGGGTGCGCTTGCCCCGCCATGGGAGGTGCACCACTGTGGGGCCGTGAGCAACAAGCAATAGCGTCTGTTGCATGCGGCCATGTCATGGCCAGGGGTGGGCTCTCAGCCCGGCCAGGCTGATTGGGGAGATGGGGAGCCCAGAAGAATGTGCACCCCTCTCCCTACCTCAACAAATAGCTGATATGGGAAGGGGGATCCAGAGGAGCAAGCGCGGGCGCTCCTCTGGATCCCTCCTCCCTTGAGCAATTGTTTGTCAGAGTGGGGAGAGGGGCACATGCATGCTTCTCCAGGTTCCCCCTCCTCTTGAGCAATTGTTTGTCAGAGTGGGGAGAGGGGCACGTGCATGCTCCTCTGGGTTCCCCTTTCTCTTGAGCAGCTGTTTGTCGGGGAGGTGGGGTGCCGGCAGTCCTCCCAGATTCTGCCTTTGATCCACCTGACTGACAGCTGATCGGTGGGGGAGAAGGGCTTGGGAAGAGGGTGCACTGTGTTCCCAGGCTCCCTTTCCCCATCAGCTGTCAAGTGTGTGTGTGTGGGGTGGGGTGGGTGGAAGCATGTGCCCTCCTCCCCCAACAGCTGCCTATCGGTACCAGGGGGTCAATCTTGCACCTGAGCAGGAGTCAGAGCCTCCAGCCCCTGGCAGCGGCTCTGACGGGCCCACTCACCTGGCTTCCCTTCCCACCATGTGGCCAGCTTGCCCTGCAGTGTGGCAGCGGTGATTGACCACCATGGGGCCACACAGGGATCAGGCCCCTGCTGCTCGTGTGGCTGCAACCACTGTATTGAGAGTCAAGTTTTAACTATTAAAAACGATTAATATTCCTTGTTTACACCCATCATGTATGATGGGCTGCCTTACCCGGGCAATTTCCTATAGGTGTGTGATTGGGAGGTTATGTGGTTAAATTTAATGGGTCTCTAGGCAGAACCTAGTTCCTTTGTTCAGGGAAGCACAGGTTAGCACCTGGCTGAATGAGCTTGCTTTGGGGTACAGGCTTCCTAACAGATATCTCTTTCCCCCCCCCCCTTTCTTGTAGTATTCTTGGGTTCTGAAGGAATAAGACTAGAATCTAGACTTGAAAGAGACATGTTTTTATTGCAAATTCAGCTGAGCCACTGCATGGAATTATTAGTTCTTGTGTGGTCTCTTGGAATCGGACAGTTCCCTCTCAAATGTATCAGTCTCTCTTCTTTTCTAAGTTGATTGGCTTGTAAACAAGTAATGAGAAACATTTAAGCACAATTATGGAAACAAAGTAAAAAATCACCATCTAAAACACATTTATAGAACTGTAAACATATAACTCCTTTCACTGACAAACTTTAACCAGTCTCAGTCAGGCTCCAAGTTAACTGTACGCACTCCTGAAGATTTGCATTTATGTGTCTTCAGTCTCTAACTTGATTATTTCACTTAAAGGAGTAGGTGGAGTGTTTTTACTTAAATTAGATTTTGGTCAAGATGCTGGAGTTAATGCTACACTTTCATAGAATGTGTCAATACTCCTTTAATGACCACAAGCAATTAGGCCCTTTATTTCATATCTCAATAAAAACCCCACCACTATCAACTCTTCCTAATATGGTGGGTCATTTAGAAAGAAAATCAGTACCTATCAAGTCTTCTGTGCCACTTCCCAAAACATGTTTAACTAGAGTTGCCGGACCAAAATTAAGAAAATTAAGAGCCATTATGTGTTAGAGAGGAATGGCATATAGTATAACTGTATAGGCCATAGAGGCACTGTGGTGTGGTTAGTTAGCATAACTATTTAGTTTAGCCTGCCATGAGTGTAGGGCAGGCCATGCTAGAGACTTGGCAGAAGGAATCTTTCTGTACTAGGAAAGTGAACTTGGCATGCAGTCTCGGTCCTAGCTGTAGCAGGGAGGATGAGCTTATCTTGTTGTGTTGTACTGGGACACACCTGGTTTTGCACATTTCTGAGACCCATATGGAACAGGATGTGTTGCCAGGGGGAAGATGGTATGTGTTGTTAGAAAGCATGGTTACTGATCAGTGATTGAAGATTAATTATTCAGGGCCAGTAGTATAGCTGGGTTTAAAAAAGGAGTAGATAAGTTCTTGGAGAATAGTTTCAATAACGGCTATTAGCCAAGTAGGTTATGAAATGGGAGCTTCTTACTGTTGGGACCAGGGAATGATTAACAGGGAATGGATTGCCCATTGTGACTGCTGATACTTCGACCATTCAAATGAAATTGGCCACTGTCGGAAACAGGATGACTGAGCTTGATAGACCATTAGTCTGACTCAGTATGGCACTTCCTGTGTTCTTATTAATAAATGAATATGTAAATCAACACACCTATATAACCTTTGTTGACATGTAACCATTTTGCATCTGCTAAGTTTGTTCCCAAGTGAAGTCCAGGTTGAAGCTCAATAAACCTTTGCATACTGCCTGCACCATAGTCTGGACTCATCACCAAGTGTCTCACCAGGTATTAACATAATACAAAGTTTGAACTTGTCACTGTTTACAAAATTTGGGGGGCTTGTCTGTCTATGTAAGGATGCTACCAGTTGTGCGTATGTTTGCTGTAATTTCTGATAGTGGAGAGGGGTTGCAAGGATCGCAACCCAGTAATCCTTCTAACAATGTAAAGGCACTGGCGGCGGGGTGGGTACAGTGCCTTCCCCTCCCCCTGTTGGACGGGGTGTTTTGCTAGGTCTGCCCCTTGCCCATGGAGGGGTAACTGTAGGAAGTCCTGAAGAAGGGGGACTTTCAGGTTTGGGGCTGGCAGCTGCTGTGCCTGACCCACCCCCTTGCATTCATGGAGGAAGTTACTGAATGGGTTGGCAGAGAAGTTGAACCGTATGGTTGTACCATGGATGTGCTTGATGACTGGGAGAAGGTTTGTTCTCAGATGCAGAGAATTGATGAGATAAGGGACAAATGGAAGAGAAAGGGTGTGATCCTTCAGCTGCTGGGTGCAGGGCTGCGTGTATTGAGGGCAGAGGTAGCACAGTTGAAGCAGGGAATTGTGGAGAGGGAGGGGATGGTTGAGGACCTCCAGGACAGTTGTGACAGTTGCACAAACAGTGTCTAGCCCGTCAGCATCACTGGAGCAAAGTGCTGAAGCAGCACAAAATAAGTAGTATCAGTTGGCGAAAGCAGGGATTAGACTGTTAGGAGCAGGCTCGGAAGTCTTCCAAGTCAAAAGTGGGAGGCAGACAGCAGGGGTCTGGTATTTTCCAGCTTAATGATAAAAACAAGTGGGTAAAGACTGGGACTGTAATTACGGAGCTCACCAAGTGCTGCAGGGATTCAGATTCAGAATGGCCCAACAGGCCACTGGATTGGCCCCCAGCTTTGCCCACACCATACCCTGAGACTGGAAAATCACCAAGGACTCAGCCCCGGCTCCCAATTATTCAGTGTTCATCAAGACACAGTTCCAAATCCCCCCACTGCTGTGCAATTGGCATATGCACAGGATCCAGGAGAAATGCTGAATTATAGAAGTGAGTCAGAGGAGCAAAGCTGCAATGATCCAGTAGCAGTTTGATCAGCAGAGGGTTAGGGGCGGGCTGAAGAGTGGGAAAGATGGGTGTCTGATGCAGCAGAAGTGCTGGACAGCCGGACATACACTCTGTTAGAAGGGGCTCTTGAACAAACTAAAATGGAAGGGCGGTTTGCAACGTCTACCCCTGGCAGGTCTCTTAATTCCAACAGGGGAGGAGGAAGGAAGCGCAGCCCACTTGCATATTTCTGATATGGCTGCAATTGCTAGTCAGTTGGGACCCCCACCCTTAAATCATTTTAATATTTTTCTGGCTTGGGTGGGTGAAAACAGAGGGAGTTGCAGAAGAGAAAAATAAGGTGGTTTTATTATATATCTATAACAAAAAACTAAAATATTAAAATATAATTAAATTATATATACAATCTAAGGGGGGGGAGACAAGGGAGGCGAACATTGGGAGAGACAAGAGAACATGAAGTTGAAAAGCTGCAGGTGCACATGCTTCACTTAATTATAGGTAACTCGATTCTGAGTGAGGGGGAGAGGCATCCTCTCCCCCTCATGCAGAATTGAGGGTGGGGGGATGTGAGGAATGGGGAGATGGTACTGGGTGGAGTTTGGGGGTTTGTGGGAAGGTTTACGGGACTGTTTTTGTATTTTATTGTTTTTTATGTTTGTGAGCCACCCTGAACCTATGGAAACAGTGGCATAAAAATTTGATTAAATGAATAAATAAATACTGAGAAAATCTCTGGGTAGCCAGGCGTATGTGGTGAAAGGTTTTGATATGACGGTGACTCAGGTGACTGTGGCAAAGTTACAGGATTAAGCTAAGAAAACCTCCATGCTCAGAGTGGGAGGTAGAAAACAGGGATCTGGTGTCTTTCAACCAAACAAGAAAGGTTCCCAGAGAGTTCTGGAAACTAACTGGATCCATTAGTCTCTGAGGGCAGACTGTAGGTCCACCACCCCGATGAGGGCATAGAAGGGCAGGGATCTATGCTTTCAGAAGGCAATGATGATGATTTGCATCAGCCTGGAAATGGGAGTTCCAATTATCAGGGGTGTGATGGTTGGATCAAGTCCAACGTGTGTCCCGCCTCATGATTTGGGCCAGATATTACCTAGAATAGGCCAATGGTTGTCATGGCGGCCACGAACTCCTGCTCCGCCCCTGAAAGGCTGGCCTCAGTGTGTATGTTAAAATCACCCAAGACAATAAGTCTGGGTGATTCCAACACCACCTCTGAGACCAGCTCGGCTAGAGAGTCGGCGGGGTGGTCAGTACACCAGCAGAATCCCTAATCTATCCCCTGCCAAATCCAACACAAGGTGAACACACTCTATATTGGGCAAGTCAGGCACCAGATACCCTTGAAAGGTTAAGGTGCCCTTCAGTTCACAGCCATTCTATCCTCTCTGGCCCCCAATTCTTGGCTGATGGCTGCACCAAGTACCTGGCTGGGACCATCTGGGACAAAATTGGCCCAGATGCCTCATTCAGCCAGGTCTCTCTAATGCAGATGAGGTTGGTGGTAGGGCTGGGTGAACAGAACGCGGTTCGGATGTTCGGTCATTCGGTTTGAAACCCGAGTTCGGGTTCGATGGTTCGATGGTTCGGTTCAGCTGAGTTCGGTTTGGCCGAACTTGACCGAACATTCAAAAATAGCGAAACCAAAACTGAAATCGAAACAGAAACCTAATTTTTAGCCCTGGAAAAACGTTTTTCCTGCCCCTGAACTCATCCGAACACGACTGAACTGGTCGGTTGTTCGAGAGTTCAGTTCAGACGTTCGGTTCGGATGTCCGAACAGACCGAGTTTGGTCTGGACTCCGAACATCCGAACTGCGTTCGCCCATCACTAGTTGGTGGCTGCAACCTGAATAAGATCAAAGATGGTAAATGCTTTATTAGCCACCGACCTCGCATTAATAAGCAATTGGGGCAGATCACTTCGGATATAAATGTAAATGTACCAGAATCAAATTGCTGTGCTGAGGGAGTGAAAGGTGTTGTTTGGATTGACACCTGGGGCTGCCCCTTCCCTGCAACCTTTGACCCTTCTCCGGTGGCTACAAAGCTGCCAGATTTTGCTGCAGGTGGCTGCCTGAGGTGGCTGCCAAAGGCTAGCATCTACTCCATCCATTTGGCAGTTGGAGGCTGGGCTGAGCCTGCACCTTTTGTTGTTTTGTTAATTGGTTTCTAGAGCGATGTGGACGGAATTTGCAGTTTTAGTTGGTTTTAATTAAAACCAAAGCCCATCAGGTGTGACCTGGGTGCTCAGTGTATGGGGGATTAAGAGAGGGGGATGGATGGATTCTAATGTGGCCAGTGTGTTATACCCCTCCCCCCCATTAGAGGGGGGCTTAGGTATGTGGGAAGAGGGTGGGGAATGATGCCATGGTCCCCATGTGGGAGGGGGGTACGGGCATGGGGATCAAGGGTGGAGAGTGATGCTATGGCCCTCCAGTGAGAAGAAGTGTATGGGCATGAGAGCTCACGGGAGGAATAGAGGGGGGTGTATATATTATTTTTTTTGTCAATTGAGGCATGGAAGGGTGGGTGAGAAGTGTTTTATTTTTACATTTTTAATATTGTAATATTGTTTCTGTTTGTAATATTGTATTTTTGTTTTAGGCAGGAATACTTTTAATATATATATATATATATATATATATATATATATATAAAATTCATTTAATGTGACAACAGAAGTTAGTAAGTATGTGTCACAAATACACATACCCCATCTCCTGCAAACACAAGCACAAACGAAACAGAGTGGATCTCACCCCAGATGACAAAAGTACCAGACTTGCATGGTACAGTCTCATCGAAAAATGACCCGAGTGGTGAAAAGAAAACCTGCTCTCTGTTACTGCCAATAATCCTTCACCCTGGTTCCCATCCTGGGCTTACTGAGAGCAGGGAATGTGAGAGAAAATCAGATGCTTACTGTGGACGGTTGCCCCATAATGGCCATTTTCTAATGGGCATGGGGGGATGGGTGAGCGGTGCGTGGGGGTGCATTCCCACGGATCTCCACCCACCTCAATGCACACAACATCTGGCATTGGCGCCCCTTGCTCCATGCGTGGGTGATGGGTGGAGGTGAGCGGAGCGTGGGAGCCACCCCCACCCACCGGCTGCTGCGGTGTTTGCACGGATGCTCCCTCATCCCCCTCACACTTGCCATGGCGTTTGAACGGACACCCTCCCTCACCTGCACACGTGTGCGAGGGGCGAGGTGTGTGTGTGTCTGTTTGAAAAGGGCCAATGTCTCCTGCTGCTGCTTTGCTCTCCTTCTGTCCCTGCTCTGGCAGTGTCACTGTAGACATTGACCTCCCTGCAGGCTTACTGCTGACTTCCTGCTCCTTGCAAACATGATGGCTCCGTAGAATCCAGCCTGCAAACAGCTCTGATATCAGCCTTTTCTGTCTGCCTGAAGCTTCTGATAGTAGTAATTGAACAGGATGGGGTTTTGAGTGTGTGGGTGCTAAAAGGTACTTGAAGGTAGTTAAGAGAAGTTAACAGTACTTAAAGGCTGTTTAATTTGCAAACATGAAAATTGAGTGGGGTAAATCTTTACCACTATACTTACCATTGGCCAGGGTTTAAATCTACCCCATATGGTAAAATCAATTGTGTTTGAGGTATTATTATTATTATTTTTACCCTAGGGACTTTTTTATTCACAGGGGGGGAAAACAGTGAATGGTAACTGACTTTCCTTTGCGGATATTGTGTACCTGTGTGCAGGTGACAATGGGTGAAAACAGACATGATTCTAACTCCACTTTAACAGTGCTTTAAAATGTCTTAAGCATGTTGCGGGGCTGTGTTGGTGTCCTATGCAGCCCTGCAACATGCATAAGAAATGTTAAAACGGTGTTAAAGTAGAGTTAGCATCATGTCTATTTTCACCTAATGTCCTGAAAAAGGGCAAAGTTGGAGTGACACTACCTTGTGAGTTATTGCAAGAGATCAGGGCCGGCCCCAGGCATGTGCCACATGTGCGGCCGCACATGGCCCCGCACTGCCCTGGCTGGGCAGCAGACTGCAGCCAGCTTCTCCCCCAGAAAGTGATTCTTCCTCCCCTCCCTGGCTCCAGACCCCATCCCTCACCTGCCTCTGCCTTCTAGTAGTGCTGCAGCTGCAGCAGCAGCGGATCGGGCCTGGAGATAAGGCTGTTTACAAACAGCTCCTCCCCACGTGCTGATCAGAAGGTTGCTACCTTGTAAAGAAGGTTCTTCGAGATGTCACCCAACATTCTCACAACTGGGTTGTGTGCGCTCATCCTGTTCAAATAATAGACCACATGATGGACTTGAGCTCCCTGGTATAAAAAGAACCCTCCCCCACTGAATGACAGTTCCTTTCAACCCTCTCTAGAAATATAAGAAAAGAATTCCATGTGGGGCTGGAAGGGTGGGTGTTGTGAGAATGTTCGGAGCCATCTCAAAGAACGTTCTTTGCAAGGTAGCAACCTTCTGTTCTTCTTCGAGTGACTCCTCACATGATATTTTTACATGGCTCTGCCGGGTGGGGAGTCCGTGGGCACGCCAGTGCGTGGGTGGGTCATGCACATGGCTGCACATGCATCCCCACTCACCCACCACTCATCCACACCCACATAGTAACCACCATTTCCCCCGGTTGCTCCGTGCGTGGGGATAAGTGGGGGGGTGAGTGGGGATGCGTGTTAAGCAAGTGCGCACACACCCCCGCTCACCATGGGTTCATGCACCACGTCATTCACATGGGGTTCCCCCACCCATGAACACACAGAAATCTGCATGTTCATGGCTGGGAGGAGAGACCCGTGTAAAAAGGGTCATATTCTCACAACTGTCTTACTTATACTATCTTAGGTAGGAATTTAGGATGTAAAGCAATATCTATTCTGTCTTGGAAAATAAATCTGCAAATATGGTTCTGAGATTATTATGACTGCTATTTCACTAACTCTTCTTAATGAAATTATTGCTAACAGGAATACTGTCTTTAAACCCACACCCCATAACCAGTTCATTTGCACCCCCATATAATCAATTCACGCTGCCCCGTGGGCACAAATTAAATGGTTATGGGTGGGGGCAGCGTGAATAGATTATATGGGGGCAGGCAGAAATGAACTGGTTATGGGCTGGGGGCAGCATGAACTGATTATGGGGGCACAACAGAACTGGTTATATGTCTCTTTTCATGGCATAATGCGCTTAATAAGCTAGCTGCATTTTGGGTGTCTTGTGTGTTTGATAGCAGCACCTCTGGACTGGTCACACCGCATGCGTGCACAAGGCACAGGCGGCACAAGCAGCAAGAAGCAACAGGCCCTGGAGGCCAGACTGGCTAAGCTCACCCCTTGGCCCCTCCTCCAGTAAGGCAGTGGACGCAGTCAGTCTCTCTGTGCCTGACTCACTGCCCGCTTGGCTGCCCCTGCAGTGGAACCACTCCTGGGGAGTAGTGGTAGACACTCGGCTGGGGAGGGGGGGAGCATTAGGAGGCCATGTTTCTCCATGGTTGCTTGGAGAGGTGGAGAATGGGAATCCTTCCTGTCCAGAGGGAGTAAGTTTTATGTAAATATAACATTTGCATAATTAGGTGGTGCCTAATTATGCAAATTAGACCCCGCACCAAGACTTCGCACATGGCCTTACAAACCCTGGGACCGGCCCTGCAAGAGATGTGCACCTGGTGTAGGAATATACCCCAAGAGATAATACTAGGGTTTTTAACAGACTTCCTTCTAAGTTATAACCAAGCCTGACACATCTTAGCATGAAAATCTTACATCCTAGAATGCTCACTAAGCTAAATCTAAGCTTTCATTAAAATTCACTTAAAAAATAAGGCCCCAGTCTTAAACACACTTGCACAAGATCAAGTTCCATTGATTCCAATGAGACTTACTCATGAACAAATATGTTTAGAATTGGGACCCAAGTCTGTACGCCTTATGATTATACAGAAAAAAGTAAACATGAACCAAAAGCAGCTGACTGGCTGATTCTGCAGGCAGAATAGCTCCGAGAGGGTAAACTGTTTTGTCATTCATCTTGGTGAGGCGTTAACTCAGATGCCAATAATAAGGACATTTTTACTGTGTTCATTCATTATTTCACTGTCAAAGTATGTCCAAAGGAGAGAGTAGTCTCTACCTTAATTGAAAGTCTAATTGAAAGTGAATGCTTGCTCCCCAAGTCAAGAACAAGACCAGGGCAAGGAGCCTAGCATAGACAGCACGGCTTCCAAGCCCCACTGATGACAATCTGTGCCTACAGCAATGCCTAACACCCACTGAAGGGGAGGGGTAAGGGGCACTCGTGGCTTCTTTTAGCATCTCAAATAAGAAGAGTTTTGCTTAAGACTACCTTTGCCTTTTCCTCAGTTCAACATATTCCTCTTTCGTATTCATCATTAGAAAGACATAAAACACGTAAATGAAACTGGATCATTAAAAAAAGATCATTCTAACTTACCTGAAGTAGAGCCTAAATCAGTAGTGAAACCTTCCAAATTTAAGCCCTTTTTACACAGGCCTCTCCCACTCATGAACACGCAGAAATCTGCATGTTCATGAGTGGGCGCAATCTGTGTGAAGGACATGGTGCGGGCAGTAGAGGTGGGACCCCGGGCCCATTACCGGCTACCGGATTTACCGGTTACCGGTTCTCTAAAAACCGGATTCCCGGATTAAATCTGGTATACCGGTACCGGATTTATTTCATTGATTTCAATGGGGCGCTGTGTCCCCATTGAAATCAATGAAATAAATTAATTCCCTCCCCCTCCCCCTCCCAGGCTGCGTGGGTGGAAGGGGGGACACCCCCCACCCACCCTGCCCAGCCTGGATTTTTGTTTAAAAAAAGACTCAGAGGCGAGCCCACCCCCCAGCACCAGCGGCCGCGGC
>QEPC01008421.1:1764109-1780769 GCA_003113815.1 Sphenodon punctatus | reverse complement strand
GAACAGATCCCAACAAGGACTCCACATCGGCAGGCGACACCATCTGAAACCGATCCCACAAAACAGGACAGGACGGGGCATCCATAGCCCCAAGATGATCCTCTGCAATAACTGTGGTACTGAAATCGTGGCCGATGCGAGCGATCTTATCTACAAAGTACTTGATAAACCAGTCACAGCGGTCACTGGATTGCTCCAGGTCCAGGTGGAGGCAGGCAGGACTGACCAAGCCCTTCACCACCCAGAAAAGCTCCGCTGGACGTGACTTTGGAGATGCAATAAGGGCAGCAAAGAACTGCTGCTTTGCTGCCTGCACCGCCACAGCATAGGCCTTTAAACTGCTCTTATGCTGCAATCGATCATACTGGTCACGAGTCCGTCACCACCATCACTCTAACCGCCTGCTCTCCCGCTTCAAACACCGCAGGTCCTCAGTAAACCAAGGAGACCTGCGGGAGACTCGGGAGGGCAGCGGATGCCTGGGAGCCACCCTGTTAGTGGTCTCGGCCAACAAGATGTTCCAGAAGGCTATGAGATCATCGACAGAGTGGGTGTCAAGGTCCAAGGGAAACTCCCCCAGAGCATTCCGGAACCAATCCAGTTCCATAAGTCTACGGGGGCGGACCAATCTAATAGGTCCTGCACCCTGCCGGGGGCTAACATGTGCCAGGATGCTTGCCTTAAGGAGGTAATGGTCAGACAAAGGCTCTACCCCCTTAACTTCTACTAACTGACCCCCCGCCTCAAGGCCTGTGCAGAAAACCAAATCCAGTGTAAGTCTCCTCATGTGTGGGGCCACAGATGATTTGGGACAGGCCCATGGTTGTCATGGAGGTCATGAACTCAAGCCTCGCTCCTCCAAGATCGGTGTCAGTATGGATATTAAAGTCCCCCAGGACCACTAGTCTAGGGGTCCGGAGGATCACATCTGACACCAGATCAGCAAGAGCATGTAGGGATGCTTTTCTCTCTGCATGGCTGGAGGCTGCTCCCCCACAGCCGAAGTTTGCCTGGGTCCCCATCTGCCTGATAGCAGCAGCAGCAAGACACCTGGACACCAATAGGACTGGGAGATAAAGCTTTTTGTTTACAAACAACTCCTCCCCATGTGAGTGATCAGAAGATTGTTACCTTGTAAAGAAGGTTCTTTGAGATGGCTCCAAACATTCTCACAATGGGGTTGTGCATGGCATGCTCACCATATTCAAATAATAGACCACGTTATGGTCTCTAGTATAAAAAGCACTCTCCCCCTCAGAATTACAGTTCCTTCCAACCCTTTCTAGGAATGTAAGAAAAAAATTCCATGCGGGGCTAGAAGGGTGGGTGTTGTGGATGCACGCAACCCTACTCACCACAGACGCAGGCGCCACGTCATTCACACGGGAATCCTCCACCCATGAACGCGCAGAGTAGGGGTGGGGCTTGGTGGCAGGGTTTGGCTTGGTAGCAGTAGGCTGAGAAGGGCCATGGGGCGCAAAATTCCTAAGTCCAACCCTGTCTCCCGCACCACAGGCCGTTTAAAAAGGGCCTAAGATGGACAAGGGGGAGAGGGAAACATATGTTCCCATTTTTTTTACAGATGGCGAACTGAGGCTGAGAGGTTGTGACTTGCCCAAGACCATCCAGTAAGCTCTTTGACATCAAACCCCATCGTGCTAAGCACCATACATATGAAGATATAGTTACCATTCTAAATATGACCTATTTTTTAAAACCCAGAAGAAAATAGTTAACTGATCTCACTGTAAGCTATTATCACAAGTACTGTAGCTCATCAGTCCCATCTAGTCTTAGTGTGCTACATATTCCCTAAATTGGTCAGCAAACAAAACTTGGGTGCTCAGACTCTCTACAAAATCTCACTCACAGAATCAGATGAAATGAAGGATTATTTTATTAGGATTGCTATACAATAAGAGGTTCAGATACCATAGGAACTGCCTTAACGTTTCAATTTAAAACAAACAAACAAACAAACAAACAAACAAACAAACAAACAGATCCTATCTCATTCCCTTAAGGCACGTAGCAATAGAGTATAACAGTAACCATGGGTGAGGCCACATGAGACGTCATCCCACTTTGGGTAGCGTTAACATGTGATGCAGAGAATTGATGGCCACCAGATGTTCACCCAGCTCTGCCCCAGGGCAGGCAGCCAACTGACATGCAATGGGTCCACTGTAGAAGGGTAGCGACACATCACTTATTAACACTACCCAAAGTAGAATAAGAGGCCACCTCTCGTGTGGATGGTCTCCGTGCTGACCCACTCTGGGGCAAGGTCTGCTGGCACCATTGAGTGGCGGGTGTGTTCACCCTTCCTGTGTGTCCATGTCACAGCTGGGTGTGGGATAGTGGGCAGACCAGGGGGTGGGGCGGGGCCAGGCTCCCATGCATGTGGCCAGCTCCTCGGCCCACCTTGAGGGTGGAGACTTGTGCCAACGGCCACATGCCCAGTTTCTCCATGGCAGCGCAGATCGTGTGGCCTACTCTCCCTGCCAGCCCAAAGTGTGGTGGCTGCATTCACCCTCCCCGTGGTGGGCAGAGCATTGGGCCCACCCTACCTCATGTGGTTTTACCCTATTCCTCACTATTACCTGTCCACACTGTTCCCCTACAACCACCCCTACACTTTTTTAATGCAGGGTTTTGTATTGTCAGCAAGTGATGTTGGAGCAAACTGTACCCCTCATAGCTGATGAGAAAAGCTTGGACTGAAATATATCTTAAAGTTTTTAAAAAATGTGCATATATATATATATATATTATTCTAAAAAAGATAAACATGCCAGTTATTGGTTTTGGGAAGCCCAGCTCATGGTTTTGGTTTACCATTTGGGATTAATATTATTATTTATTTATTTAAATTGATATGCTGTCCTTCTCTGAGGCTCAGGGCACCTTACAATCCATAAAAACATTTAAAACTAATACAAAACCCCCTAAAACCTCACAAGACCCACTCCCACAAAAATCCACCCAGTATCATCTCTCCCCCCCCCCCCCCCCAAACTTCACCCAATCCCCTGTCCTCACCCGCCAAATGCCTTTTCAAATTAAAAAAAATATCTTACACTGCCTCTGGAAGACACTCCGGCTCAGACTCAAACGAACCTCTGGAGGAAGGGCGCCCCAAAGCACAGGGGCAGCGACCGAGACTATCCCTCTGTGAGCCCTTGTTGTATAAACAAGGCTAACAGACAGTATGCACAGAGAGGCATCACAGGGGGGGCATGGAAGGACAGATGATCTTTCAGATAGGTTTGGCCCTGACCATTTAGGGCTTTAAAGGTCAAAAACAGCACTTTGCGTTGTGCCCAGAAAGCTATAGGGATCCAGTGGAGACTTCACAGCACCAGTGTAATGTGCTCCTGGCAATGTGTCCCCAAAAGGAAGTGTGGTTGTTTTACAGGAGGAAAGCCAGTGTGATGTGGTGGCTAAGGTACTGGGACTTGGACCTGGGAATCCAGGGTTCAAATCCCGCCCTAGCCATGAACTCACTGGGTGGCCTTTGGCAAGTCACAATGTCTCAGCCTAAAGCGCCAGTGTGGTGTAGTGGGTAAAGTGCTGGACTTGGAGCTGGGAAGCCAGGTTCAAATCCTTCCCTAGTCATAGACTCTCACTGTGGGGCCTTGGGCAAGTCAGAACTTCTCAGTCTCAGTTCCCCATCTGTAAAATGGGAATGTGTGTGTATCTGTGTGTGTTCATCTTAGACTGTAAGCCCACTGGGCAGGGACTTATCTCTAAAAATCTGTGACTGTAAAGTGCTGTGTACACCTAGTAGCGCTATAGAAATTAAAAGTAGCTGCCACATTCTGCACCAGCTGAAGCTTCTGAACAGTCATCAAGGGCAGCCCCATGATGAGTGCATTGCAGTAATCTTGCCTTGAGGTGATGAAAGCATGGGTGGTGGTGGCCTGATCTGAATCAGAAAGAAAAGGCTGCAGCCTCCTCACCAGATGGAGTTGGTGAAAAACACTCCTGGCCATGGCTGCAGTAAGGCATCCAGAAGCATTCCAAGGCTGCAAACTTGATTGATCAAAGGGGGCCGGACTCCATCAATAACAGCCCCACTATAACACTATATACACCATAAACTATCAGCTGGTTTATTATTCAGTGACCAAACTAACAAGTCAACCACTGTGCTACTGAAAGAATATAGTTTTAAAGTAGCACTACTAGGAAATCAAGAGAATTATATATGTAATCAAATCAGCAAATGCCAGCAGCTGGTTTTGTTACAAACCACTATTAGTACAAAGATTATACAGTTGCAACAAATGGGGAAGAGAAGCCAAAAATATCAGCAAAGGAGAAACAAATAAGAGACAGGCCCTTTTCACACAGACACTCTTAACACTGATAAAATGGGTGTTACATTTTATTATACATGTTACAGATGTGCGCTATGGGTGCCCTCAACATGTATAATAAGATGTAACACCCATTTTATCAGTGTTAAGAGTGTCTGTGTGAAAAGGGCCATAGTAAGGCCTTGTGTCTATGAACAGTCAAATAAAATCGAAGCAGTAAAATTGTGTGTGTGTTCATGGAAACACTCCACTACACAGTAGTTTTGGGTCACTGCACAATTGTTAATACCTGGTTGTCACATGTTACAACTTTGCTCCAAATTCAATAAAAACAGACATGACAATAGCCCGCCGTGGCCTGCTTTGACCTGGAATCCACCTCTATGTGGATGCAGGTGCCGTCGGATGTTAGCCCAGGATTGCCCTGGGCCGAGTTGGTGTCTAGGCCAGGCTGTGACCTCGGCAAACCTCCTGAGGTCATAGTCCAGGCTAAGGCCCACCTGAACAGGCCAAAATGAGCCACAGCGGGCTAGCACATTCGTTCTGCCTGCCTAGCTCCGCTGTGAGGTGGGGTCATTGGACTGGGTCCACGCTCACCCTGGCCCCGCCAAACAGCAGATGTGGGGAGCCTGGAGAAGTGCTTCCTGGGCCTGATTCTGCTGATCCTCCAAGACCCCCGCCCCCAACATCTGTTCAGCAGGGTCAGGGTGAGCAACTCCTCCAGGCTCCCTCCATCAGCTGTTTAGTGCGCTCACCCGCCCGCCAAATAGCTGCTGGACGGGTGCTGCTGGACCCCTCCCCCCCATTGGCTGTTTGGCATGTGCACCCTGTGCACCAAACAGCTGAGGGGGGGGCGCTCCTGAGGGAAGTGCCAGCCGCCCTTCAAAAGCGCCAGCGAGTTATCCTGGGCTGCTGTTATTGCCGCAGGGCTGCCTCCCTGTCACTTTCAAAGTCAAGGCACCGCTTTCCTCTCTCCAGCGCCTCCCGGCTGGAAAGTGGGAGAGGGTGAAGAGCAGCCTTTGAAACTGACTGGAAGCTGGGCCACTGCTGCGGGGCTGGGTCCCAGTCAGTTTCAAAGTCAGGGCACCCCATCCCCTCTCTCCAGCGCTCAGATGTGCTGGGGAGGGAGAGCGCCCGTGCAAAGTGACAGCCAGCCACTCAAGCCGGTGCTGCGGGGCCGCCTAGGCCTGACTGTCACTCTGCAAGTCTGGACACTGCTTTCCCCACATCCGTGCAAAGCGACAGCTAGCCAGCCCGCAGCACTGTCACTTTGGATGGAGGGGGGGGGGGGGAAAGTGGTCTTTCCCCAAGTGACAGGGAGCCCCCCTGGTCATGGCTACTGAGCTGGCTCCCGGTCAGTTGGGAAGTATGGACAGGCACCGCTTTCCCCCTTCCAGCGCCTGCCCAGACTTCCCAAGTGAGCGGGAGCTAGCCCTGCTGCAGTATATTCCTAAATGATACACTTTAGCTCAGGAGTGCCCCCTAAAAATGCACACAGTGCAGTTTTGAGAGTGGACATTCAACCCGTTTATTCGCAAGACCATTTCAAAGTTCCAGGGTTTACAATGGGCATGTAAGCCCAACTTTAACTATCTGTAGGGATGGGACTCTGGGCAAAATTTCGGTTTGGGTCAATTTCGGTTCTTTTTCGGTTTCGGTACTATCGGATCTTTTGCATTGATTTGTGTACCAGATTTTTAACATTGCGTTTTTTCAATGGGGGACAAACCGCAATGTTAAAAATCCGGTACAAAAATCAGTGCAAAAGATCTGATAGTACTGAAATCGAACCGAAATTTTGGATTAATCCAAAATGGCCATTTTTGGGTACTTTCGGTTTTATCCGAAACCGAAATTCCCATCCCTGTTATCTAGCCACTAGTGCAGCTACATAATAAAACAGATTCTTAAGAGAGACGGCAAGGTACATAGAACTGAACAACACTATGGCTTTTCTCATGAACAACAATCCAAATGTATTTAAATGTGAGACCTAAGCAGGATTTTGATTTGATTTCAAACATCCAGAAGTTGACCATTATGTTCGCCATCTTCTTCTTTTGGAGTTTATGACCTTTAAACAAAATAAATGATTTGGTAGAGCGGGGGAAAGAACAAGGAAGTGGGTGAACTACGCGTCTTGGCCATATAGGAGGGTGAAACAGAAGTGAAAACAAAGGCTTTTTTCTTTTTAACAGTGAATGCTGTAAGTATGCAGCATCACTGTGGCAAGGAGGCAGATTGTTTTAAATCTATTTTAGACCATGTCCTTGTTGAGGGCTCTTCATGCCGTAAAATATTTTTTCAACATTCTCATTCTTTTTTCACACCTATAAAATGCACAGCTTGCTAGACTTTTACTTCACATGTTTGAGGGGGGTCTCTTTTGATTCTAGCCATGCTTCATTGATGAAATATATTATCCAGTCCTTAACAGCACCATGGGTGAAAACTGAAAGTAGACATAATGCAAACTCCACTTGAACACCGCTTTAACATTTCTTATGCATGTTGCAGAGCTGCATAGGGCACTAATACAACCCTGCAACATGCACAAGAAATGTAAAGTGGAGTAGTTAGCATGATGTCTGTTTTCACCCCATGTCCCTCTGTATATACTTTAAAGTACCTTATTCAGCAGATGTCTCTAAATTCTCATTTTGAAGCTACCCTACTGCTAAGAAATTACCCAATTGTTTTTCCCTATAACATACCCAGAAGATTTTCTTCTGTTGTGTCCAACTTTGAACATTTAAGCTAGTTTTTAATGTTGTTTGAAGATCAAATGAGGTTTAACCAACTAGTACTAGATACAGAGGATTTATCTGCAACCACACTATGATGTTCCTCTAATACCTTTCAGCAACATAAGTGCTTACATGCTAATAGGTTTTTAGCTTAAGATCTAATCATCCACTCTTGAATTAAGATGCTTGAATGAAGCCAACTCATTTGGAACTAAGCACTTTAATGTCAACAGAGACATATGGTATTGAGACTGAATTACAAAGGATCTCTTTTGAGCCATCTATTACGGAAGCAAGACTAAGACTCCAGCATTATTATTAGTTTACTCATTTATTTGCTAGGAAATAATTGAGAGTAAGATCTTCTTAAGAAAGTGGAAATAGTCTAATAATTACAAGATGAGGGTATAGTACATTGCCATATTAAATCTCTCCTCCTCCATACATTATTCCCCATGCCCTTCTACAAATACTATTTAAAAAAACCCTGAAACATAAAAAAATATAGTGCAGTTACCTGAAACTTTTGGTTATCAGAAACAAGGTCATGTCCCCTGACATCTTACACTGAAAGTTCACTTGATTATCCAAAAAATTTCAGTGCCCCCCATGGCTCTTGAATACTTGACAACACTGTATAAAACATCATCCCTTAAGATGGGGTCAGCGACCAAGTTATGACCTCAGTGGACAAAATAACTAAGGCAAACTAAGGCAACTGTTTCACTCTTTTCTGAAGTCACCCCACTGACACCAGACTCAGTTTAATGCTAGGGTTAAATATCTATTTTATTTACCAGTTTAAACTTTATATCATAACATTGCTGATCTGATCTATTTTTAAATCTTTATGCTCATTTAAGTTTATCAGTAGGAAGTTGTCTTTTTAAAATTTCCATGGATCCACCAAGTAATATTGTCTTTTAAAATATTTTTGTGTAGTACAAGGGATGTAGTTTGCATGAATAGGCTATTGGTTAAAATGCACATTTCTGTTCCTACTGTTATAAAATGAATTTAGTCATTAATTAAACATTAATTAGTAAAAATCTTATTAGAACTCTATTTTAGACCCTTAATGAACTCAAAGGTGTTTTAATCACTTTCAGTAGTAGATAGTTAGGGAGAAATTCTGTCCTTTGATTGTTTAATATAAATTTCACACATAAACAGGGCAGAATTTGGCCAGTGCCTAGAGAAAAACAGATTCCCTGCACTTGGGCCATGGGAAGGCAGATAAATCATACAAGGTGGGGAACTTGTTTTTATAGATCTAGTCCCTCTGAAGACTTGGGGGACTTCTTGACACTTGGTTAGAGTAACAGATATATACCATGTTGCTCTCTAGAATTCTCCATTGTAACTAATGAATTTCAGGATTACTTGTATGTGACAAATTATGCCTAAGGAAATGCACAGGGTATTGCTGTAATAGTTTACAGTTATATGGGGAAATTCCAGGAATGTAGGTGAAAGAGTAATTCAGGTAGGGTTGAGTGTGTGGAATGACATTAAACTCTGGGTAATTTCAGACGTGACAGGCCCAGAGGCCCGCCATGCTGAACCACGGACTGGGATCCATTTCGGATCACGGTCAGGAATCAGTCCAGCCGTCCTTTAGTCATGCCGGCCTGATTCCTACCAGGGATTGGGGAGGGGGCAGGGCTGTGCCGCATGACGTGTGGCCGCACAGCCTCATCCCCCGTGCTCCCCTGGCCGTCCGCCCTCCGGGGGATGGACAGACGCAGCGGCCAATCTGGCCTCTGCACCCGATCCCGTCCCATGGTCAGGACCACGGTCCGGGATGGGCCAAACATAACAGACATTACTTTTGGCCTATCCTGGATTGTGGCCAATCTAACCACGATTCTGGACCTCCGGGTGGCTGGAGGTCCAGAACTGTGGTCATTTTGATCCCCGCCAGTGATTCACTGTGATGAACATCTGGTGGGGAGCAAACACGTTACGGGACTCATGGCCACCTCAGGCGATTTACTGTGGTTGATCGTGGTCTCGTAATGTCTGAAATTACCTTTTGCCCCAATTGCCCACAGTCCCAAACAAGCTTCTGTTAGAGTACAGTAGTGCAATAGAAACATTGGCAACTGAGATGTGATTAGTAGACATCTGTTACTAGACTCACACTTTGGCAGGAATACAGACAGTTAATAATAAGAATGTAAGAACTGCCATACTGGGTTTAGACCAATTCTTCACATGTCCCAATAACCTGGGTCCAGCAGTATCCAGAACCAGATACTTCACAGTAAGTGTAGAAAAAATGGACATTTATGGAGAGATCTTCCTATCATTCAGTCCCAGATTCTGGCAGTCAAGAGTTTTAATCCCCACACCAACTTAGCTAATAGCCATTGATGAACCTAGGGTAATTTCAGATGTAACGATACCACGGTCAACCACAGTGAATCCCCTGTGGTGTCTGTTGGTCCCGTTATGTCTGTTGGGATTCCTGCCAGATGTTCACCCCAGTGAATCCCTGGCGGGAATCTCAATGACCACGATTCTGGACCTCCAGCTGCCCGGAGGTCCAGAATCGTGGTGGGATCAGGCCCCAACTGTAGTTGGATTGGCCACAATCCAAGATGGGCCGAAGGTTACGTCTGTAACCTTCAGCCCGGCTGGATCGTGGTCCCAACCACGGGACGGGATCGGGTGCAGCAGTTGGATTGGCTGCTGTGCCCACCCGTCTCCTGGAGGGTGGACGGCCAGGGGAATGTGTTTGTGTGTGGGGTGGGGCTGTGTGGCCGCACATCGCGCTGTGCAGCCCCACCCCTTCCCTGGTCCCTGGTGCGAATCGGGATGGCACGTCTAAAGGACAGACGGACTGACTCCAGACTGGGATCCGAAATGGATCCCGGTGTGTGGTTCAGCATGGCGGGCCTGGCAACCCACTACGTCTGAAATTACCTCTAGTCTCCATGAATTTACCCAACTCTTTCTGGAACCTAGTTTTACTACTGGCCCTCACAAAACAGCATGGTGTTCTGGAGGCTGTGCTTTGTGTGAAAAAGTAAAAAAAACACAACTGGCTGCAATCCACAAATCACTTACTGGAGAAGTCCCATTGAAGCCTGAAATGCGGCCCAGGGCTTAAACCGAGCTGCGTTGCAGGAGGGGGCGGGATAAAAATCTATAAAATAAATAAATAAATAAATAAACCAACAAGCCAAGCCTCCTCACCTTGTCATGGCTTCTGTTGTAAACCAAGGGCATAGCTTTAATAGGGACAAGAAGTGCAGCTGCACTGAGGGCCATGAGTCTGGGGGGACCTATGCTCCCTGGTGCATCTGTGTCCCCTGCCTCTGGGAGAGGGCGTGTTCCCCATCTCCCTTCCATCTTCTGCACCAGGGTCCATTCTAACCCAGCTAATGCCCCTGTTGTAAACTCAGAGGCGCGTAGCTAGGTTGGAATGGCCCCAGGTGGAAGAAATGGACATAGCTGCCCCACCTCCAATCACCATCCTCTCCCCTGTCCAACCCCCTCCCCTCCTTCCTTCCCTCAGCATCTCTTCCTCCCTCCAATTTCTGAGTCTCAGCCCTGGAGGCTGCAGCTTTGATGCCTGTCTCATGCTGCCACCAGCAGTGCTTGCTCTGTCCTGTGCCACCTGTGGGGCGGATCCCACTCACGCCGCACATTGCTACCGCTTCCACTCAGCTCAGTCTCCACCCGGCTGCGCCGCAACCGGACGGGATTTATGCCTCCCCTCAGCTTGGACCCGGTGGCCTCCCCCAGCTTAGACCCAGGGACAAATTTCCCTCCTGTCCCTATGATAGCGACGCCCTTGTGTGAACTCCCTCTTCGCAGGCTCAGTTAGACACCTCTGCATCAGCCCCATTTAGAAGTGTTTCTTTATAACCAGCATGACAGGGAATTTAGTGATTTAAATGAAAGTTTGATTCTAAAGCTAAGAGCTCAGTCTGACCCATGCACTTTGAAACAACGCCTTGCTTGAATTCTCTACCACCAGTTTGAATGCACACGTGAACATTGAGATTTGAGACTACAACTGAACTAACATAATGGGATGAAGACTTAAGAAAACAGGATGAATATGTTTCTCAGAGTCTCCCTTCAAAGTGCAAATAAATTACCTGCAAGGTGCTCCTTGCAGATAGAACACATCTGCACATTCACAGAACCCTTTAATTCTTCCAGACAACCGCATTACCAGATTATTTTAGGTGTATTTATCTAGATACTTCCCTCTCAATGCATAATTATTATACAATATACATAGCAGATATACCATATAGCGTGCAGCCAGACGATTATGGGCAGGACTGATCCTCCGTGCACCCCAGGTGGGTAATCGCAGCTGCCGTACTTTGCAGCCAGCGTAGAGAGAAGGGCAGACAGTCTGCCCGCCCCCCCATGGGGAAACTGGGTGGGTGAGCCACTGTCAGCCATCCTGCACCCCCGGGAGGGTCAAGGCATCAGCCACATGTGTAGGCACTCAGCTCAGCCCAGCCCCACCCACTCTCCCCCAGCTCACCCGCTATCCTGCCCCCAGCCATGACATGGCCATGTGGGAATGGCAAGAGCGCCTTCCACTCAAAGCCCTGCAGCAGACCTCACTCCGGGGTGGGACAGATAGGGACCAGGCCCGTAAGCGGCAGCACAATACCGCGATTTGGGCAGCCTTACCCCATTTTCGGTAAGGCTGCTATACCCTACGTCCCTGACCTTTTTTGGAGGATGCACAGCATAGCAGCCAGCTGCCCGCCCTGGGTGGGGTGAACAACAGGCAGCCACTGGGCCATACAAGCCACTGCATTACGTGGCAATGGTCCCCAAACTGGGGTAAGGCTGCCCAAATCACGGTACCATCTCGTGGCTTTACCCATGGTGTATATATTATAGGCAGAGTTTAGAATTAGGGATTTGTAGAATGCCAGGTAGTATACACACTGCCAAAAAAATCATAAAATATCTAATGATTATTTACTACTATGTCTAGAATACCAGTCTGATGTTGGAGAAAGTCTATAGTAATAAGAACTTTTTCTATACTTTGTAGGTACAGGTGAAGGTTAGAATTAGGTATTCTGTAGCGTGCCTAAGTTGTGTATGAATGCAATGCCAAAATCCATGAAGTATGTAATTGTGAATGTTCCTAAACTATGCATAAGCACTGGATAAGATTCCTGCTCCAAAACCGAGCCTGCTCTAAAACTGGACATTGTGTAAAATTCCTAGCCATTATACAGTACCCAGCTAAGGATATAATTCATCTAGTATTTTACATATTGGCAAAAAACAGTGCTAGAAATCTATAGATTGCCTATGTGTTGCATATGTTTCCTGCATTTCACATTTTGCCTGTAATGTACTTTTTATAATTCAGTTTCATTAATTTAACAAGGGGAAATGATCTGTAGTGCTTCAAGAAGGGCTTCCTTAGCTGCAAGGCACACTTTATCAAACCAAGGTTTACGCCAACTGTTCTGTTTTTTCATTCCTATATTTTTTTATTCTGTCAGAAAGTGTACTTGTGGGGAAAACAAAGTGGGTGATATTAATATTCATGTTCTTGTGGTTTTTAAAATAATATTAGAGGTAGAGTTAATCTTTTCTGAAAAAAATTAAAATTTGGACCAATACTGAAAAAACGCATTGGTTGTTGTCCAATGATTCGTTTGCCTGTTTGTACATGCTTTGGGAACCTTTTTATTACTTGTTTTAAAAAAAAAAAAAAAAAAGGAGCTAAAATTTTATAACTACTGTGTCAAAATTTTAATTTTAACTTTTATTCAGTACATTATTCTGTATTTTAGATGCTTTTTGCTAAGCTCCTATATTGATAAATTTTGTTTATAAACTTGTACATTTTTTTTGTATTTACTTTTTGGCAAAAGCCGTAAATAAACAAGCTAAGTAAGCATTTTTACACACACACACACACACACACACACACACACACACACACACACACACACACACACACAGAGCTAGGCACTATTATGACTTAATACATATATTTATCTATATAAAAGCATAAAGATGTCTAGCAAAGCGTATGTGTGCACATGTTATATATGGATATCTATCTATACACACATATTTAAGGAGCTGCTTAACTGAGTCAGACCAATGTCTGAGTGTTAACCCAGGGTATTTTCAGATGTTACGAGATCACGCTCAACCACAGTGAACCACGCTCAATCCCGCGGCGGGGCCAAAGCACCCTGAACGTCTGTTTGGCGGCCTCCAGATGTTCACCACGGTCAATACCCACATGGGGTCAATTTCAACCATGCTTCCGGGGCTCCCCGCCAGACAATCTCCGAAAGCGTGGTCAAAGAGATTCCCACCAGGAAACAACAAAAAGTAATGTCTGGATGGCAATCACGGGCTGGAATGTAAAAAAACATTTCCCAGTCGGGGACAAAGCACGCAGCGTCGCTGCCAGGCAACCAGCAACAACGCAGCCACCGGAGGGAGATTTAAAAGGAAACTTGCAGCAGGGAAGTGTAGCGGGATGGAGCAAGGAGGGAGGCGAAAGAGAACGGTGGGAGAGAAAGCGAGGGTGGAGGAGGAGGAGGAGGCAGTGGCAGCAGTGGAGGGAGCGTGGGAGGGGGAGGCGGGGGTCATGCTGAGGATGGAGGAGGCAGAGGGACAACACCCGCTGAAGCCAGGACAGGATGCCCCGGGGACAGCAGCCGGACCGGGGCAGGAGGCACCCTGGAAATGGTTAAGGGGAAACAAGAGAAGGGGAACAGGGGACCCAGGGGCACCAAGGGGGGGCAGGGGGCCAGCCTGGGCTCCCGGCAGGGAGGAGGGGAAAGGGGGCAACCCGCGAGAGGGGCCAGAACCGCACCCAACCATAACCCCCCCACCCCCTGCGTCCCGCAGACATGGAAAAGGGCCCGGGTGGACGAGTCCCCGGAGGACACTGGCCCAGCCTGGGCGGAGGAGGAGGCAGTGGAAGAGGAAGTGGAGGAAGTGGAGAATTCACAGGGGAGATGAGGCCCTACCACAGAGGGGGCCAGTGGGGGCTGCAAGAGACCCAGGACTTTATATGGATCTGGAGGACCCTGGAGTACCAGCTGGAGCTTGTGCTCAACCAGCACAACGAGCATGTCTACCAGGACATAGTGGGGGACATGGAGATGGTGGGGCACCATCGCACCGTGGCACAGTGCCACTCCAAGGCCAAGAAGCTGAAGAGGGGGTACAAGGCCATCCGGGACAACAATAGGCGGGCCGGACACAGAGCCCGGACCGCCCCCTTCTATGATGCCCTGGACCAAATACTCCACATGAAGGGGTCGATAGTGGCCCCGCGGCTCGTGGGGAGCGCAGTGGTCCAGGGCAGGGAAAGGGCTGAGGTACTCCCGCCCCTCACTGCCCCCCTGGGAGACACAAGCTCCAGGGCCCCAGACCCCCAGGAGGAATGCCCTGGGACCTCCGGCAACTGCAGGGCCCCCCTGGAAAACAGCCCAGAGAGCACCTACCCCCAGGCCGGACAAGCGGAGTCCGAGGCCGGCACCCTCATCACCCTCAGCCAGTGGTCCATGGGGGAGCACTCCCACACTGAGGGGCCGGCCTCGGAAGGATCCGAGACCGACATCGAGGGTAAGCGGGCGACCCAGAGAGGAGAGGGACTGGGCCCACAGGGGGCAGGGGCTGAGGGGGGATGGACGGGCCAGCCCCAGCCCCCCAAAGACAAGGTGGGAAGGGGGCCCGGGCCATGGTCGCCCAACTGTGCAACCCTACACCAACAACACCCCTCTTTGCCCACAGGGCACGGAACACCCCAGCACAAGACCCAAGCGGGTGAGCAGGCAGGCGCCGAGGAGCCCGGCCAGCAGGTGGAGGAACCAGGTGAGGCATGCGGTCTGGGTGGGAGGGCCCTCCGGGGTGCAGAGAGGGGGTCCCCGAACAGTCGGAGGGGGTGGGAGGGGCCTAGGAGGGGGGGTGGGAAGGGGCTGGGCGACATGGCCGGGGGCGCACGGGGCCCCTGCTTCATCCCGGGCTGGGGGCAGGCCCCCGGGGCAGCATCGGACTCACTGTCCTGTACCCACAGGGCAACCCTGGCAGCCAGCGTCTCCAGGGCCCATGCCCCCAGCACAGTGCATGAGGGAGCACCGGACACGGGTCCGCCGGCGGAGGGAGGACCAGGCGGAGGATATCGTCCAGACCTCGACGGAACAGGGGGAGAGGATGATAGCGGCCATGGACCAGATGGAGGCAGCCATCGAGCGGTCCCTGGAGCGGGCGGAAGCATGGGACATCAGGCTCCAGGCCGAGGTGTGCCTGGAGCAGAGGTGGGAGCATCGGGAGCACAGCAGGCAGGTGGAAGCGCTCGGGCGGCTGGAGCAGGCCATCACAGGCATGGTGCGGGAGCACTCTGCCAAAATGGACAGGTCCCATGATATTGGGACCTCCCTGCTCCTGCACGCAGGCACCATGTGTGCCTATGTGATGGCAGCCACCCCAGCTGCCCCCATGCCCTCAGGGGCTGTGCATCCATCTCCCAGTCCCCCCTGTCCTCCAGAGGGTGCAGCCACTAAGGGGGGCACCCCAGGTCCAGTCCCCGCCCTCCCCCCAACCACCGCCCCCCTTGCTGGACCAGGAGATGGCCCAGGACGCTGCTGGGAACACAGACAGCAGGGGGGGAGGGAAGCTCTCAGAGCTCCATGGCAAATACCGGGCGCTCATGGGGTCATCCCAGGAAACGTGGGGGGGATGGGGTGGGAGGGCAGTGTGAGAGAGGCACTATAGGGCACGGGGCACAACTGGGGTGGAGGGAGAGGGGTCAGGTGCACATGTACACGTGGGTGAAATAAATTGTGGTTGCACTATATTGCCTCCTGTGCCCATATGTGGGTAATGGGGGGCGACCCCCACCTGTGAAGGGGCTGGCCCAGGGAACCCCCAGGGGTGGGCTGGGGAGGGGCAGCTCTCACACCTCGGCCTCCCGGCTGATATCCCTCTCCAGGGTGTCCCAGATGCGCTTGGCATAACAGTACTCCCTGGGGTTCTCGGCATTCACGTACAGGGGCACCGGGTCGGGGGCCCGGTTGGGTTCAGGGTATTCCAGGGCTGCCCCCTCGGTCTCACACACGTTGTGGAGCACACAGCAGGCACCGATCACCAGGGCTGAGGTCTCCACGGTGTAGTCTAGCCGGTAGGGGCGGGAAAACCGGTAAATCCGGTATCCAATAATGCCGGTACCGGGCGTACCGGCATTATTGGATTCGACCCGGTAAATCCGGTCCAGGTACCGGATTTTTTTACATTGCAGCCATTTAAAAATGGCTGCAATGTAAAAACTTAAAGCCTTAAAAAGTTAAAAAAACACAAACCCTCCCCGAGTCCAGGCTCCGCGGGTGAAAGGGGGGACACCCCCCACCCACCCTGCCCAGCCTGGATTTTTGTTTAAAAAAAGACTCAGAGAGGCGAGCCCAGCACCAGCGGCCGCGGCATCCCCGCAGCCACCGGTAAGTATGACCCGATCCCTGGGGGGGTGTTTAACACCCCCCCACCCCCCAGGGATCACCCCACTAAAGTTCATAGCTTGCTTACCTTGCGGAGCTCCGGGTGCGGCGGCGGCAGGCGGTCCGGAGG
>QEPC01008421.1:1742242-1760885 GCA_003113815.1 Sphenodon punctatus | reverse complement strand
CTGTTCCGCCCCCCCCCCGTGCCCATTGTGCCTTGTGTGTTGTCCGGGCGCCCGGGTCCCCTTTCCCTTCCTTTCCCTTCTGTGTGTGTGTGTGTGTGTCCGGGTGTGTGCTTGTGCTGTGTGTTCCGCTGTGGCCCTGCTGTCTGTGTGCCTGTTGTGTGTGGTACCTGTCCGACTCTTCTCCCTCTCCCCCCTCCCTTCCCGTTTCCCTTGTGTGGGCATTCCCTTGTGTGCCTTTTGGCTTTGTTTGCCCTCAGGCGGCCATGTCTGTGTCCTGCCCCTGCCCAGTGGTTTCTGGGTGTTCTGACCGCGGCCGGGAATCGGTGTCACGTCTGTTGCACTGCCCCGGTCCGTGATCTGCCGGCGTGATTCGTTGCCGTGGTCACGTCTGTTCGGGGCTTTTATTCGCCCCGGAGGGTGGTTGTTCGGTTCACCCCCACCGGGAATCCACTGTGGTGAACCAGGCGCCCGTCACATCTGAAATCAACCCCAGTGTTGTCACAACCTGAAACGGCAGCAGGGTTTCAAATCCAGCTCTCCTCTCCAGCAGAGGCTTCACCTAGGCATGCTACCTGAGACCCTCCAGGATTCCCAGCAGAGGCCTCACCCAGGCATGCTACCAGAGATGCTGGGAATTGAACTTGGGACCTTATAGATGCATGTAAAACATGCACTCTACCACTTGAGCCACGGCCCACCCCATTTCTTATATGACTATTAATAATAAGTCTATAGTTAAATTGAGGGTTAAAATGAAGCACAAACGCATCCCCTCCCCCCTGCCCAAATGAGTGGTAAATCTGTGGAATTTTACACAGGGTTAGTTTTGTGGCCTTTGACTTTCCTGTGTAATTTTTGCTCGGTCATACATTTTGAAAGAAATTCTTCATATTTATGTGCCAAACATGCTCTGTCTAACATTTGTTTCTAACTACATTTCATTGTTGGCCAATACCACTTTAAAAAGCAAGATTCACAGTAAGAGATCTAGGTCTAGGGTTTTTGGTTTTGTTTTTTTCCTAAGATTTGATGTTTTGTATTTTATGACATATCAAAGTCCAAATAAAACAAAAAATCCTCTCATTTGGAGGGCCTTTGAGTAGCTCATCATTTTGGATATTACTCAGAGAGGAGCTAATTAGATGATATGTTTATACACAGTGGAAACATTTTGTAACTAATATGAATTTAAGATTTACTTTACCCATAATATTTGCACACTATTTCCCAAATGAAAATATTATTATCCTTAAATAATAAATAGGTCCTTATTCTAAATTCCAATCTTTCCACATTTGACTGTAATGTTAGTAAGCCACCACTTGAGGGAGCCTACGGTTCTTTTGTCCCCTGTTACCTAAACATAAATATTTAAAACATACCACATTTATTAAGTAAAACAGACAGGGGAAAAATGCCAGATTAGACAGAAGTACATTTTCTCTGACATATACATGAAAGCAAACAGGTGACTACAGTAAAAAAAGAAAAGAAAAAAAAAAGACTCAGCAAGATGATACAACAACTTATAAAAAGAGGAAACACGTCTTTATATATGAATATTCAAGGTAATACTGGCATTTTCCTTACATGGATTAGTAAGGAAATTATCCACCCTTGTTTAGACTTCATCCTTCTTCACAACACTGCTTTCTTTGGCATATTATCCTCTTCTGGAAAAGAATGCCCATTGATAACAATGGAAATGAGTTCAGAGAATGTAAGTGGAGGTTAGAGAGGAGAATCTATTTATAGAGATCAACCTAACTAGTACAATCCCTGATGATATAAAACCAAGCATCCACTATTAGTAGAGATGGAGGAATCCTAGAAAAAGTCCTCTCCTGGCTCCAGTCCTACCTACAACTGCAGTTGAGTGAAAGTTGATATCGGAATCCCTATTCTATACCAAACGGCAAGTTTGGCACATAATTTCAACTTGGATCCAAATTCAAAGCCGTTTGAACATTCATTAAACTTGATTTTTAAAAAAACAACAAAAAACACCTGGCTTTGAATTTGGATCCAGGTTGAAATATTATTGCTCGGTTTGTTTTCATTTTTCATCAAGGAGAATAGATGCAGAAGAATTTCATCCTGCAGCCAAGCAGGGGGCTGGACTAGATGACCCTCACAGTCCCTTCCGACTCTGATTCTTTCCTAACATCTTCCATTTTGCAACACACACATTGAATTTTAGTGGATTAGCAAATACAGAATCCTGTCATAAAGACGATCAATTATTAAATAAACTAGCACATTTAACAGTGGCTGTTTTTCCACGGCCCCTCCAGGTGGGGTGTGTGTGGGTGCACCCAGTGCGTGAGCGGGGCATGCACATGGCCACACACGCATCCCCACTCACCCCCCATTCATTCCCATGCACGGAGCAACCTCCATTTCCCCCGGTTGCTCCGTGCATGGGAATGCATGTTAGGCAGGCGCCCCCACCCCACCCCTCACCGCGTACACCTGCACCTTGTCATTCACAGGGATCGCGCCCACTCATGAACATGCAGATTTCTGTGTGTTCATGAGTGGGAGAGGTCCGTGTAAAAAGGGCCGGTATTTTGATTTTCTTGTACTATTAGGTACCTGACAGACTGCTGTAGACATTAAATTGGAACTTTTTGCACAATGTCTAATCTTTTCTTTGCCCAAATGTCGAATTAGAAATTGTTCATGATCTCTTCTCATGGAAAACGACACATACTGGACCATGGATTTTAAACAAACGCAAGAGTTGGCAACTGAATATTCATGAGAATATTTGGCATTATCAGATGTTCTCCTAACCATGTGCTCAGATCAAAAACACACATCTTTTTGTTAGATTAGATCTTTTGTTGTCTGCTGGGTCCTGCCAGCAGTTTGTGGAAGGAGAAGCTAGGGGTGGAGTGGAGAAGGGTTTGCCTAGCCCTCATTGGCTACCTTTCCCTCTGCAGGTATTTATACAGGGGCTGGGGCCCCTTTGGGTGCCAGCCCTTTGGCGCCAGTCTAAGGGCGACACCCAAAGGGTGTCGCCCGTTGGCAGGCCCGTTAGCAGGACTGCAGTGGCAGTGCCACCCACCTTGGCTTGGCAGTACCAAGGAGTGGGGAAAGCTTCAGCTGCATAAGTCTGGCAGGGGAACGTGGAGGGAGAGCGGACTTGGGCGGCTGGAATTTGGCTGGGATCGCTGCCCGATGTTGAGATTTTCAAGTCCCACGTAACACGCTGAGTGAGTGCACCTGAAGCTGCTAAAGCCCTGTTGAGCTCCGCCCACTACCTTCACTCCCAAGGATATAAGTGAAGACGCAACCCTTGTGTGCGCGGCCTCAGGTGCGGTCCATGCGCTGGGCCGGAACTAAGTTGCGCTGCCGTGAGCTCCAAGAAAAGAGAGGTGGTGGCCATTCTCTCTAGGAACTAAGCTGTGCGAGAGCTTTGAGAAGACTTAGGCGATTTTCGATTAGGAACGAAGCAGTGATGCCACAAGTGCTGGAAAGAGTGAGGTAGCTTTCATTTAACTGAGCAGTTATCTATGTACGATAGTGAATGGCAGGTGTGAGCTGTGGACAAAGTGAGCTCTGAGTGTTGTATTATATTATAAAGAACTCAATCCTGAGCCTATAGATGAACGGTTGGCCCTGGTACCTTGGAACTGTTACAAATTGCATATTGTGTATTTATTGAATGCCAAATTCAACTGAGCTTAAAACTAATTAAACAGAGCGAGAACTCAATCTATATCAAAGCCCATGTGGTTTTAGCTATAGTGGTTATAGTGGGCAATGAATGTTTGACTTGATCAAGCTGCAATTAATTGTAGATATCCTGCAGAGAACACTGGATAAGTAAATTAGTGGCAAAGCTGTGTTCTCTTTTTTGTATCTTATATCGGGAGCTCTTGGAGTACGCTCCTTAAGTTTGTGGATATACCCCATTATTATTTGTACCTCTCAAAATTCAGGCGATACCATAACATAACATATTTAATATATTTATTATATAGTTTTTGGTCAGGGTCCACATTAGATCTATAAATAGAAGGGAGGATTGTGAAATTAGAAATGGAGTTAAGATCACACAGCCTCCAAGCACCCATTAGCTTAGCAGAAGAAATCCAAAGAGCTGAGAAAGGGACTGATGGGTTGAGAACCTCTAGTATGGTACAACCTAAGCTAATGCGGTTCTTCTCCCCTGTGGTAGAATCCGGAGAACGTTCAATGTAAGCGGAAAGTAGATTTCCCCTGAGACCAGATGTGCCTTCCTTTTATCTATCCCAGGGAGAAATACCTGCTGAGCATTGTATAGAGCCATCTATCACTGAACGTTATTTCAGATCATTAAACCAGAAGTTTGATTATTTAAATATCAGACTGGAATTGGATCTCGACACAGGATGGAAAGAATTAGAAGAGAAGTTAGATCAATTTAATGATTTATTATTTTTAATGAAGGTTTTAGTAGGTGGACTCTGGCTAGAATTTAACACTCTAACCACCAAGTTAAATACAGCAGATACAAAGAGTTCCCCAGGGAAAGAGGTGGCGACTCAAACTTGCCACAATATTAGTATTAACACTAATATTATTATGGTTCCAGAAAAGATAGAGTGGGACAAGTTGAACAGCCTTTGAGTGAAGGCCATTTAAGCAGTACTGTTGATGATTATAAAGTTAAATATATTATGCCTAAAAAGAGGTCTGAACTCCCATTGACTAAGAGTACTGAGGAGGTGGGTAGGAACTTAGTAGCTCCGGAAAGAAACGATCCGCTGAGTAAGGTATTAGGTTTAAGGAAGAAGAAAGTAGAGATTCCCAAAATATGGTCTCAGGAGACAAAAGAAAGATGGGCTCCAGCGATGATGATTCATATTAGCAAGAGGAAAAGATGTAGTTTTATTAAAAATAAAACTTTAAATGAGCTAGCTTTCGTAGAGTTCTGCAGAAGGACAATGAAGGTAAATTTTAATATTAAAGAGGTAAGGGACTTTAAAGCGCTGATGGATAAGCCAAGATTTCTGAGGTTGGAGGTATTCTTTACCTCATTCGATCTGATGAATAATATATGGCTAGCTAGGCGACAACTGAAAACCACTGGAATATATATTCTAAGAGTTGAAAATACCCTAGCAAGAGCAATTTTTGCAGCTGGTAAATTAACTAGGGCTAATGCTGAGGAAATTGCAACTAAGGAGTTGGATAATCAAGGAGAGATCAGCTCCAGGTGGCAGATAATCTATGTAACAGGCTCAATAGATGGACTTAGACTATCAGATGAGGAGGGATCTAGAAAGGGGAGACTGATATATTTATCAGATATAACAGACGTAGAAGGAGAAGAATCAGTGATTGGGGAACTATCCGAATCCTCTCAAATGAATTGTACAGTGATTTATAGAGCAAGCTCTCCCTTAGAACCAAAATTTTGTGAAGCTGTGGGGGAGATACAGATTGAGTATCAGTTAGAACGGAGCTATACTTTAAACTATACCTCACCTTGTCAAAAATCAAACCAGCTACCATGACAACCACAGCTAATCGGTATAACCTGTCTTTCTTGGAATATTGAAGGGATTAAGGCCAAACTATCAGATGAAGAATGGAAGAAATTCATAGTCCCTTATGATATAATAGGTTTCCAAGAAACGTGGTTGACATTGGATGAAGGAAATTTCTTAGTCGAAGATGGATTCCGTACCTTTGCTGCCCCCAGTTTTAGGAAGGCGATTGTCGGGGAGGTAGTTATCTTATCTAATAGACTAAAGGTGATGGTTAAGCAGATCCCAGTAGCAGTCAAGAATTGTCTGGTGTTGGATATTAAGTCCCAGGCAATTGGCAATTACATAATTTTTAATATCTATATCCCACCAGAGGCATCACACTATTATGAACCACAAATATGGGAAGATTTAATTGTCTTAGTAGGTTCTATGATGAAACTCTATCCCAATAATCAGGTTTTACTTATGGGTGACTTCAATGCAAGAATAGGTAACTTAGATTCCGATATACTAGATCCCCATATGCAAGCCTGTCTACGAATTCCTTCCCGGAATACTTTGGATGCATTTGTAAATAATCATGGAAAACATCTACTGAAGCTATTGGCAGAGCACGAGCTGATTATTATCAATGGGCAAACCCCTTCGGATCTCTTTGGAGATTATACTTTCGACTCTAAAATCGGTGTGAGTACCATTGATTTTATTTTTACAACGTGCACTGCTTTACCTAGTATTAAAGATCTTAAGATTTTGACTAGGCCAGAGGGGAATCATTATCCTATCTGCCTAGAGCTAGTGACAACTGATGTTAGGACTCAGTCTTCTTCTATTGAATCCTCTGCAGAGTATATACATATGCCAATTAAATGGACTTCCACGGTTACCAATCGTTTGGCATCTTTGCTCACCTTGCCACAATAGAAAATATCATTACTTTTGGGGACAATTTTTCCAACATATTACACCTAGGCCTGCAAGTGTTGAGAACCAACTGTGTGGGGCAAGTTTGAGGGGGAAGCAAAGTGGTTCGAATGATATCTTTTATTGGACCAACTGCTGTTGGTGGAAATAAGCAAACTTTCAGACCACACAGGCTATTGTACATGCCTGCGGAAGGGCCCTGTGTGGCCCAAAAGCTTGCTTATGTCCACCAACAGCAGTTGGTCCAATAAATAATTTTGCTTCCCCCTCTGTCACTTGGGACCAGCACAGCAACCACACCGTCTCCCTGGAGCAAGCCTTGCAGATAGCTAGGGTAACCTGCTGGTGTGACCCGAGGGCCTAGTGGGTTGAAGCAGGAGCTTACTGTGAGCAGCAGTAGCTGTGGCGGGTCCCCAGGAGCAGTGGTAGCAGGGTTCTGGAAGTGGAAGCAGCAGCAGGAAAAGGGTCTTGGTAGTAGTGGTGGCAGAGGCCAGGGTATGGTCCGCCATTGCTCGCGGTAAGCTCCTCCCTTCCCCTCCTATCATACAAGGGGTTTTGCAACACAAGGCAGGCAGGGGAGACTACCACACCTTGAGTAGCCTTACCCCAGCCTAGGCAGCTGGGCTATGTGATGCAGTGCATTGTATGGTCTGCCTTCACCAGACGTTCCCCTTGCCACGGGGCGTGGTGAACAGCTGCTTGGTATGTGATGCATCCTCTGAAAAGTTCCAAGGACACATCATGGAGCAGCCTTACCCCACATGGGGCAAGGCTGCCCAGGGCAGGGCAACTCAGGTGGCCAGGCCTCTTCTGCTCACAGCATGGTGAGCTCCATGAGGAAGGTGTGAGCAGCAGGTGCTGGCACCCACCTCGCATGGCCACATCACGGCTGGGGGAGTAACTTAGGTCCGGTTGGCGGAGAAAGGCAGGGCAGGGCCAGGCATGTGCTCATGCGACTGGTGCCATGGCCTGCCATGGCCGTGGTGGCAGCTCCCACAGGGGCTGGCCCTCCTGGCTTCCCTACATCTAGCTAGCTCCCCATGCTGACCCCGCAGTGTGGCAGTAGTAACTGCCTGCCACAAGACTGCGCAGGCATCCGGTCGCCACCACTCATGTGACCTCACCCCAGCTATTGGGTAGCCATGCACGGTGAGTGATGACCCAACAACTGATACTTCTGTTCAACAGGCATTTGCCATTATGGGTTGGATTTTCCTAGTAGCCGGCGTATGGTCCCCTAGCACTCTTTCCCACCTCTGAGGCAGGGCTATTAACTGACTTAGGGCAACAGAAAGAGTTCATGGCAGTGGGACAAGATACAGTTCAGTAGTTCCCAGGTTGCAGACCTATGCTCAAGCCAATTAGCTGTAATTTTAATAAATTAATGAAATTAACATCCCCTTGAAATTAAAATCATTTAGATAGATAAATGCTTAAATATAGCAAAAAGATAGTGAAAAGCGTAACATATTAAGAGCTGTTGATAAACTAAATGGAACAATTTCTATGTCAAAGTTTTATTGTTGAGAAATCCAGAATTAATAGATGCATGTCATGTAGTTGAATATCACATGTCCACTTTTAGATACAAATGTTACTTCATGACTTTGCAGCTAGGGGTGTCCCAACCATAGTTCCTTGTTCTCCATTTCTTTCTTTTAGAATCTTACATTTCTTTCTTACAGTCTCCAAAGGAAAAGGTAAGTTTCTAGGCCCTATGTTTGCAAAAGTAACTTCAAAAACAAGACTTGAGTATAAAACAATGCATTGATGCTGGCCACGATAAACAGGCAATCTAAATAAAAAAAGAATAGCTCAAAAAGGTATGTTGGCTCATCATTCTTAATAAGGCAGCAAATATGTGACCATGGAATCTGGCATTTGCCATGATGCAACAAAACATGTTCTCCATGAGCCTTCAGGGAAGGGCGGGATATAAAGGCAAATAAATAACAATAAATAAATACATCTTCAGGCCTTGTCCACAGGCAGCTGTGGTACTGCTTACTGAGTAGTTACTCACCCACTGTATAGCACTGCGATGTGTCAACTCGCCACACATTAACAGTTTTTGGCTTAACATATGGCAAGTCACAAGGTCTTAAACTGGGAGAATTCACTGTGTGACAAACTTCATGATGTGCGGACACCTTGCTACAAGTATGGCATGGCAATCTGCTATGCGATGAAACTACAGAAGGTCGAACTGCCTTCGGAGAGGTCACAAACAGGATCACAGGGTCATGACCATGTAAAGCTAAATGGGTGATGTAGAGTTGGGCAGAGAGGTAGTCTCCGAGTGATCCTAGTATGGAAAATGGGTCCTGGTATGGAAAATGTTGAGTACATCTGCCCTATTTAATAAAACATACACTAGGACTTAAATGTTTTCTAGTATTTTACGGGAAACCATGTGGAAGCAGTACGTGCTACGTTAACTAGGGCACTGGACTGGGAGTCAAGCCTGTTTCTGTCACTGCCATTGACATGCTGTTCAAATTTGGCAAGTCAATTTACCTATCTGTGCTTCAGTTTCCCAATTTCTAAAATTATGACCCTTGCACCTACCTTCTTATAGTGTCATGAAGTATGGATGAAAGATGGTATAATTACTGATTAGTGGTATTTGAAAAGCTCCCCGTGAAAAAGAAATTCATACCAGCTCAAGAAAGGAAATTTGCTTAGCTGTGTTTCCTCTTTCACTTCTCCCAATGTACCCAAAATACTAGTTTTTTAAAACTAGTATTTAGTCTCTTCATTGCATTTCTCTCTCTCTCTAGGATTGTGTTCCTACAATGTAAGCATAGCTATTTAGAAGTATGTTGACATTGGGTGTTAACAAACATGACAGCGGCCTGCTTTGGTCTGTGAGCCACTGGTACATTTGTTGGTGCCCTGACAGATGTTCACCCAGGATTGCTCCCAGCTGTGTCAGCAGTGAGCCCAGGCTGTGATCCCAGAGACCTCCAGGATCATGATCCATGCTACCATCTGCCTGATTGGGCCAAAGCAAACCATAGTGGTCTATAACCTGTATTATGGCCTGCTGTGACCTGGCTTGGGTCCGTTGTGGCTGCCAGTCATGTTGGCGGGTGCGGGGTGCAGCATGGGGATGGGGCCTGCAAAACATTTGTGTGTTTCCCTGCCCTCTGTGGCAGCCTAGCCGCCAGCATGTTTGTTAGCCAGATGGACTTGTGTTGCTGGAGGGTTCCTGACCTGGGTCAGGTTGTGACGGCACTGCTCCACCATCATTTCTGTTAACACCCAGTGTTTATGCAAAATATATCTAGCTGATTCAGACTGAGTTTCTTTTGTGTGGGACACAAGCAAAAATGAGATTTTAAAATAAACATGAGCAGTTCCCTTTCTTGCCAATAAGCTTCACTACAGTAGGAAAGCATGTAGTTTCAAGAAGGATTATATCTTGTTTGTCCATCTTGCGGTTGTCAGCTTTGTTTCATACTCATTGACACTTGCAACTCCAAAATGGAACATACCATTGTCTGGGCTTAATTACATAAAACAGTAATTAGCAAGGCTGTGGGATAGGCTAAGTGATGTACTGTTTAAACAGATTTGGGCTTGCAAACCTGGAAGTTGTTTAGCATGAATGTGAGGGGCAATAGCTATAGTGAATGGCTTTATCCTGGAAAGGCAAAGATGTGAGAAATTATTAAGATTTGACATGGCTGGAAATATTTAGGCATAATCCTAATGGGATACCTCAAGTAAACATATAATCAGTGTTACAAGTAAATCACTGACTACAGTATACAGACGGTTCTTCAAGTGCTGGCAGACCCCTACTTGCAACAGAATGCTAAAATATGGTAGATACAAATTCAGACATGTTCATGGCATTAGTTTTTAATCGTTTACGTGTTTTGCTCCATCTGCCTTTCCTTGTTCAGCCAAGTAAAAGTTTGGCAACCAGATTGTATCATCTTCATTTTTTCCTCAGCCCGAGAATTTGTTTGAACCATCTTTTAGCTTTGTCATCTGACCAACACATGAGTTTCTGATTTTTCCTACTATGGCTTTTTGCTGATCATTTTGGGCTCAATCGTATAGGACACTAAACACCTCTAGTAAGCTACTTGAAAGTCCTCAATTCCTAGCATCTTCCAGGGGGGGAATCTTTGTTTTGTGACTCAGCAGTGTAGAAAAGAATGACTTTTTCAGATTGCCACACTTACTCTCTGTGGGACATCTGAGTATCTCACTATCTCCTCTGGACTGGAAACAAATCACAGTTTCCATCAGCATATGCTTGCCAGGATAGAGAACTTCCTTTGCTCTGTGTCAAATATTTCCCTGAACAGTGCATGGATTGGATCCATATAACAACACTGTGGTTTCAACCAAATGAAAACAATGCACTTTCAGTTTTTATTTTGTTGGAAATGTTAGAAGTCCTTCACGTCTTTACAGAAAACAGAAACACTTTTTTTTTTAAACTCACACTCAGAGCTCCCTCACTACAAAACTCTCCATCTTACAAAACACTCGTCTCCCATCCCAGAAACACAAACTGTCTTTAGTCTCACTGGAAATTGTTCACACTCAGACGGGTAATGTCAGTTTCTTCAGGACCAAATTTTAGCCTACCTCCATGCAATAATATTTTAGTTACATGTTCTGTGATCCACAAAACTCAAGTCTCCTCATCTGAAAGTTACCTCTGGGCTTGTTGAGAATCTAGAATAATAGCAAAACCGGGATGCTGAGTTTGTTTGCTATCATTAATAAATACAGATTGGGTAGATTCATTTTCAAACTTACCACCCTTAAATGTGTCCCCTTTAACAATCCCATTTCACAACTCAGTTTTTAAGGCAATTATTTGCTAGGTGACAACCACTTACCCTTCTTTAAACAATCTTTGTATCTAATTTAGTGACTGATCCTAAGAGATGAGGATCATCTACATCTCCCGCTGTCCTCCTTGAGAGCTGTGGGAGCTCAGCATTCTCAGGCTGCTAAGGTGCTAAATGCAACACTTGATCTAGCCATAATGGCCAAGAAGAGTGAAAATACCTGGAGTGTGAATCCTAGGGATTGTCTTGCATGGGTTTGCTCATGAGAGAAAGCCCTTTACACATCACTGGCGCTGTCAGGGAAAGGCTGCACGGCTGTGCTCCGTGAGCCCCCTCTAGGGCTACAGTGCTGGTATCCTGGCTTGCACATAATTGTTGCAGTGTCCCCACAAAATGTACCTGTGACACTGTGCACGTGTGCACAAATGTGAGTAAATGGTTTGAAAATCAGATACATTCTTTATTGAATTATCTGATAAGAATGAAAATGAAACAAACTTCAAGCTCCTTGTAGGGAAACTACCTTTCTGGTTTGCCTATACAGTGTCTAGCAATGATTTCTGTAATGTCTTGTAGTACAAGTTTTATAACCTATTCCATGACGACTATATATAATAAACAAAAAAGGGTGAAAGCAATCAAGACTTTAAGCCGTATTAGCCCACACCAGGTGTGTGTCCACCTGCTCATTTATTAAGTGGCTGCCAGATGTTAGCTGGCACCCACCATGTGGCCACCACCCACTCACCACTCTCAGCATCTTTCACGAGATCGCGGCCCACTATGTGGGCTAATGCGCGCCCACGTCTGATCAGTTAGGTTCGCCCACAGCCTTGCCTGCATCCAGGTCCACCAGCACCGTAGCCAGCTGACAAGCAGGCTGGGCAGAGGAAGAGCAAGGCAGGGGGGCAGGAAATGGGCACTGCCCCCCCCAAAAAAAAATAGTTTGAGAAGCAACTGCTTCCTTCCCTAATCTCCCCTCTTGCTGGTGCCACTGAGTGGAAGTTACTGCAATCATGTGAAATACGCACAGGGGGCTGCATATTTATTAGGCTGGACATGCTAACCCTGTGAGGGGGGGGGGCTGCATGGCATGCAGTCTCCCGCCCCACCCCACTCACAGAGTTAGCATGTCATGGACTGAACACAGACTCCGGTGGGTGAACTTCCCGTCTGGTTTCACCCAAAGCACCATCCCATATCTGGGAAGATTTGGATTCATTCTTGCAGGGGGTGTAGCTAGGTTGGAATGAACCCTGGTGGAAAAGATGGAATACCGCCCCCCCCACCCCCCCAGTCCTAACACTGCATCAGCCAGGGGTGTCCAGCATAGCTATAATATAAGTGTAGGCTTCTGGGCCCTGATGTATCTGCACCAAGGGCATATAAGATAACGATGCCTACATGTCTGAAGCTAAAGCTCAGGCCTATTTTCACCTATTAGAGAAGACACTGTATAAACTAGGATTCAGAAGGCATACCTCCTCAATCCACCAATGCTCACAAACACAGCCCTAGAGCCTTCCAGAAATTTGCACAAAACAAGGCTTACCTTGGGTAAATAACTCCTGGGTACGCTTGCCCTGAGGTGAGCCATTTCATGTGGCTGCTCCTACCTAGGGGTTAATTAACCTCAGTACCATGTTATTGGGTAGGAGCAGCCCAAGCAAAATATGAGTGTGTGGTAAACGTACCCAAAGGTAAGTTACCATACACTACCCTTTGGCTTACATGGGTAACCCTCAGCTAAGTCATGTGAATGTGACCTCCAACTCCCTGTTCTTCCAGAAAGTTTCCATATAATAATCCTTCTGGAGTTCCCAAACATTCAGTTCTACCAACCATTTTATAGGAAGAGCAGGAGAGATGTGTGGGGTCACATTTCTATGGTAAAAATCCTGTGGGATATATGCACAGTAAGAGCGGTATGTGCGTGGCAGAACGATGGGTGTGTGTGTGTCTGTGTAAGAGAGAGAACACACTTATGTGTGCAAGAGAGCACTAGTGTGTGCTCCTTCTGTGGGGATGGGAAGGGCTCTGTGTCAGGGTGGAGGAACTGGCTAGTGGTCCTGTGTTGGGGGGGTCAGTGCTCTGTGTGAGCTGTTAATTTATACATATTTATGCAAATCATGATAGAAGGGTTTCAGTGCACAGGGTGTTCCTCCTTGAGGTTTTCAAAATCTAGTCATCCTAATTTGGACAAGATTTGGGGGGTTTCCAACATGAAATAATGGTTCTAAGCAAAAGCTACAGGAAAAAGGAACATCTCTAAAAGGAACATCTCTAATCATCTTTACTTTCTCCCTTTTCTTTTTTGTAATTCAACTTTAAAGCTGATGGAAGGAGTTAAATGGAGGGAGGATTGGAACAAGAACAAGTTTTCAACAGAATACAAATGAAAAGTAAAAAGTGGCATTATCTGAATTTTTCTGTTTTCTTCCTCTTACAAGAGGTCTGAAAACAAAGTTGGTTGAGTGGGAAAAAAAGGTTTCAATTAACTATTCATTCCAAGCTGTTACATAATAAGATCCGTTTATGGCATGAAACAAAGCCACCTGCACTCATTTAATCAAATGTGGTGTAGTAATTTAAGCCAGGCAGAAACACATGTGAAGATATTGGATTGTCAACATCTCACAGATCTCATTTAGGAAGCAAAGCTTTAACAAGTTGTGTGACAGGGATCAGCAGTCTCCATTTTGTGTCATGTGAAATTCTCCCAGGAGCTTATGGTAGGAGTAATAGACACAGGATTATGGCTTCTGAAAGAATATAATACACCATACCAAGCTTTGTTTTCTAAGATATACACCTTTATAGAAAGAATTTCAGCAATGCACTGGAACAAGATTTTGAACATTTAAACTTTCCCAATTTTCTTTTTAAAACAAAAACGCACTCTTTGTGGCTTTAGGTGGCTCAGGTGCTTAGAAACTCCACTACGCAGAAATGAGCTTGGAATACCTTGGACTGACATGCTTTTGTCTTCAGATTTTAATCTCCTAAAAGAGTCTCCTGTGAGGAACATGAGGGTCATTTAGATTATTGGGCCAGCCATAGTCAAATGTTCAGAAGTCCACTGCATGGTCCAAAATAGCCTGAATTAGATGACCTTCAGGGCATGTTGTAAAGCCTATTTCCCCAGGCTCTGTCTGAGTAGGCTTCCCCAGCTGTTAAGTCTTTAAATAACAGGCCCTCATCCTGGGCTGCACTGAGAGGAAACAAACCTATGGAAGCAAAGGTAGCATTATCACTCTTTTACTCCCTACTTGCCCTTGGGCTTGCTCTAAATTATGCCCAGCAGCAACCTACGTACCCAACAGTCCATTCTAATATCCCAGGATTGCCGGACCACAGAAAAACCCTATTGTTGAGGACTAGGAATTTATTCCAAACCCTCTTGTTGAGAGCTAGTGTATGAATATCTAGATGCTTTGATTTTTTGGGTTTAATAAGTCTGTAGTAGCCACATATAACTATGCACTTGAGCAACAATATTTATTCCTGTATTTCAGGAGAGGTTACGTGATTTACCTATCAGAGACTGTAGTTTCATAAATTGGAAAAAGCAATGGTCAAGTGACTTGTGCTTTCATCCTCCAAAGACTTAAATAAATTTCTGCATAATTTTATTTGTTATTTTACATAATTTATACCCTGCCCTTCCTGCTAAAGCAGCTCGAGGCGATTAACAAATCATAAAATTAAATATGAAAATACAATATAAAATACAATAACAAATACAATAAAAACAAATAATCCACATGGGGGGACATCACTGGAAAAAAATATGTACCCCCACCCTAACCCTCAACCCCCCACCCTTTACCCATCTCCTCACCAAAAGCCTGGCAGAACTTCTTGTCGAAAGGAGGAGAGGTCCAGGGCCACCCAGGCCTCTGCCGGAAGGGAGTTCCAAAGCCTAGGTATGGCCACTGAGAATGCCCTCTCCATAGTCGCCCCCCCGGAATACCCGGGGGACTTCCAAGACAGGTGCTCCCAGTGGACCAAAGGGGCTGATCCAGGGCTCAGGGAGTGAGACGGTCCCACAGGTAGGTAGGGCCTAGGCCTTATAGGGCTTTATAGGTAAGCATCAATGCCTTCAATTGGGCCTGAAATACTATAGTCAGCCAGTGCAGAGCAGAGAGCACTGGTGTAATGTCCTCATGGTAACTTGTCCCTGTCAGATGATGGGCCACAGCATTCCACACCAGCTGCAGCCTCCAAACCATCACCATGGGTAGCTCCACGTAGAGTGCATTGCAATAGTCTAGTCTTGAGTTGATGAAAGCATGGATGATAGCAGCCAGGTCGGAGTCTGAGATGTACGGCCGAAGCTGCCACATCAGATGTAGTTGGCGAAACATGCTCCTCGCCACAGTTTCCATCTGGACATCCAGGTGGAGCTGGGAATCGAGGAGCACCCCCAGACAATGAACCTGAGGGACCAGTGGGGCACAAACCCCATTAGTGACAGGGGGTGCCACACCCACCACCTTACCCACTAGCATCACCTCCATCTTGTCAGGATTCAGCTTCAGTCAGCTCGCCCTTATCCAGTCCCCCACAGCCGCCAGACACCAGGTAAGCACCGAGACTGCTGGGTCTGGGCTGGATGAAAAAGAGAGGTAGAGTTGGGTGTCATCAGCATATTGTTGGGTGTCATCAGCATCAGCATATTGATGACACCGAACACCAAACTGTCTTGCGACCTCACCCAATGGCTGCATATACACGTTGAACAGGAGAGGGGAGAGAATAGAACCTTGTGGGACTCCACACAAGAGGTCCAGGGGAGATGAAGAACAATCCCTGAGCACCATTCACTGAGTTCTCCCAGCCAGGAAGGAGCAGAACCATTCAAGAACAATACTACCCACCACCCCAGTTTGGCTCAGCAAGCGAGTCACCAACATCTTGTGGTCAACGGTATCAAAAACAGTCAATAAATCTAACAAGATCAACAGGATCGACAGAACTTGGTCCAATTTCCGGCGGAGGTCGTCAACCAAAGCTACAAGTGCAGTCTCAGTGCCATTATAGCCTGGACGAAAGCGAGATTATGAGGGATCTAGAAAACTGATGCTGTCCAGATGCTTCTGTAACTGCCGAGTCACAACCCATTCAATAACCTTCCCTAAAAAAGGAAGGTTAGAGACTGACTGATAGCTAGCAAGGGAGTCAATGTCAAGTGATGGTTTCTTGAGCAGAGGCTGCACCACCACCCCCTTGAAGCAGCCTGGTACTCTGCCCTCCTGAAGAGACACTGACCACCCCCGCCGCAACGGTCCCAGCGTCTCCTGGCTGGCTTTGACCAGCCAGGACAGGCACGAGTTCAGTTCCCAAGAGGTGGCTCTGACTGCCTCAAGAACATCCTCCGCATCAGTGGCCGACACCCACTGAAACTGATCCCATGAAACCAGACAGGATGGGGTTTCCATAACCTCTGGTTCTCCTATTGTACCAAATGCAGCGTTGAAGTTGTGGTATATTCGAGTGATTTTATCCGTGAAGTAATCAACAAACATGTCACAGCGGGCACTGGAAGATTCCAGTTCCAGGTGTAGGGAGGCCGGACCGACCAGCCCCCTCACCACCCACCCATCAATCAATCATCATCATCATGTTTAATTTATATCCCGCACTCGCCCGACAAGTGGCCCGAGGCGGCTCACAACAAAAATATACAAACAATAAGATCCACATGGACCAATATAATGCAACACTCCACATAAGTCCCTACTACAGTACAGAATAATCAATGATCTCAACAATTGCAAATATATATAACATCCACCCCCCACTTTACCATTCCCAACATATAAATTCCTTCCAACTCAACTCCCCATCCCCCACCCTGCTGCCACTAGAGGGGGGGGGTCTTCCACTTACCCCTCCTCCTGCTCTCACCAGGAGGACAGGTCCCCATCATACAAATGGAAAATACAATATCTATAATATCTATCTCACTAAGTACAGGACCAATGTTCTTTACAGTACAGAACAAAATTTCATAAACAGCAAAAAAGACCAATCCCATTCCACCCATTAACATAAGACATCTACTTAACTCAATCCTAGCTTCACATTAGCCATTTCAATGTCATCCACTGGGAGCTCCCCCCACCCACTCCTACTCTCCCCATAAACACACATTCCCTTCTGCCTCTACTCCCCCTCCCACCATATACCTATAATGTCCTTTCTCGGGCTCCGCCGACGGGCACGTGCCCCTTCAGCACGGCCGTCGGCTGCCTCCGGCCCTTGTAGGGGTGACCTGGAACTCAGATGCCCCAGGCCCTGCCCCCTTGATGATTGCAGTGGCGGCATCAGCTGCTTCCCCACTCGGCCACTGGCTGAGGCTTCCTGGGTCTGGTCACACTCACACTTCAGGGGGGAAGGGCTCCAGAAAAGCTCCACTGGACAGGACTTTGCAGATGCTATAAGGGCAGCAAAGAAGCCCTTCTTTGCTACCTGCACAGCCATGGCATGACTTCAATGAATGATTTATTCTTCAATTGCCTACTGGGCCAGTGCTATCATATAGGCAGCACAGCTATCCACCTAAGGCCGCAAGTTCATGGGGACGGTTCTCCTCCCCCACCCCAGTGTAGCTTCCACTAAACTCCGCAGCTGGTTCAGGATGGAGTGGCCCTGTCTCTCCTACATGCCACTCCTGATCCAGCAATGGAGCTTCGCCAGTGGCTGTATTGGGAAAGGTGGGGTGGGGCTGCCTAGGGTGGCAAGTTCCAGGGAGAGGCTCTCTCCCACCTGCCTTGATCCAGGTTTCATAGCAGAGCGGGGTGTGTGTGTGTGTGTGCGGAGGCGACTGACTGAGGCCTCCTAGGGCAGCAAATATCCTTGCTCTGCTCCTGGTCACCTAAGACTTCTTTTGCTGCTCCAGAAGTGCAAGCTGAATCTAAACAACATTTAATGGTGTCCGTCTCTACTCCCCTCTCCACCGCCGTGTTGCGGTTATCTACCGCCCTCCTGGCCCCCTCTTGTCCTTTCTCTCCAAGTTCGAGTCCTGGCTCACCTTATTCCTCTCCGATGATATTCCCACACTCATCCTTGGCGATTTCAATATTCATGTTAACACACCTTCTCAGCCTGGCATCGCCCGCTTCCTCTCCTTAGCCTCTTCCTTCAATCTCCACCTCTGGACTAACTCCCCCACCCACACTGATGGTCACTCTCTTGATCTTGTGTTCTCTAGGAACTGTTCTGTCTCCGACCTCTCCTTCAAGCCCCATCCCATCTTAAACCATTTCCTTACCTCCTTCAACCTCTCCCACTGCTCCCCCTCCTCTTCCCCTTCTCCCCATCCCTTCTGCAATCTGCAGGCCATTGTGTCACAGGACTTTGCCTCCTCCGTCTCTCCTCTTCTCCCCTCAGTCTCCTCCTTCCCCCCCCCCCCCC
>QEPC01008421.1:1662673-1721675 GCA_003113815.1 Sphenodon punctatus | reverse complement strand
GCAGCAGCAGGGCTAGTCAGCTGCATGTTGATGTTTCTCCCCGCCCTCCCCGGTCCATGTCTGCCATGGTTTTCCTCCCCAGGCTGGGTTGAGCTTCTGTCACGCAGCCATCCCATATGTTTCTACCCAAAGAGAATGAATTACTAAGGTCATTCAGCTCATAGTCTTAAACCTTGGTCTCTTACCATGAAACCTTGGAAGCTAATCCATTAATTCACCACACTTGATCAGCAATTGCTATGTACAACATGACTGTAAACTCAATTCTGATTTAAATGTACAGATTCTGCACCAATGCAACTCCAGTGATTTTGGTAACGTCACTTCTGAATTACAGGGGAGACACATCAGGGAGGTCAGCTTGTATTCAATGCGTAATTTCAATTTGTTTTTAATGTTAGTTAGATATGATCAGAGACCATGAGCAGACTTATGACAAGTTAAATTTTGCTTCTGTTTTTTTAAGAAAGTAGAGAGTACTTATTATCTATTCAACTTAATCCATAAGAGTGGTTTTGAAAGTGGTTGCTCGCAAGAAAGAGAAAAAACAAGAATCTAGGAAAGCAGCAGGAACTCAATAGGGTCATGGTCAGGCCACAAGTTAAACTGGAAAGTAAGATTTAGAACACAAGAATTATCATAGCAGATCAGACCAATGATAGGATCAGGATAATGTCCTGAACAGATCATTATCCTGTCTCTAGAACTCACCAGTGCTTCACAAACATAATTCCACTATGCTGTCCTGTACATTAGCTGTACAACAGTATAATAAGGGAACTTTTATCTGACTTTAACACACGTTCAGCCTATGAAAGATTGCTGAATTTTTTTTTATTAACTATAGAAGTTACAACTGTTCAAACAACCTTCCCCACAATTTCTTTTTTTTAAAAAAAAATAATCTTCCCAAGCTATTCATATTTTCCCCAGCTTGCAACACTGAGTTCCACAGATTACTTAAATATTGTATACAAAAGGCATTTTCATGTATCAAATGCATTTCAAGTTTAGAGTGCCTACATGGTCTTGGGCTATGGCAAAAAGGAAATAAACCTCCTTGGCCACATGTATCATTTATATCTTTCATCTCTCCTCTTACTTATCTCCCCTCCAAACTAAGTAATCCTAGTCTTTTTAATCTCTCCTGTAATTTACACACCCTTGTGGGGCTGTATAATTTATACTTTGGAAACAGAGGGAGAACCGGAGCAATTGCTCCTATGTCTACAGCAGCTCTTCCTTTCCTCTCTTGATTTAGAGGCCTAACGAATACATACACATAGTACTTAGTACCAAAGATTTGCCAAAAAAAGTTCAACCTACATACATATGGTCAGCTGCCAGTCCTCACCTCAATCCCTTATAAGTAATCAAAGGAAGGAGAGCTGCTAATCCTTTTCACAGGCGCAGATAAGTAAATGGGCTTCATTACCAGGTTTTCAAAGCACAGATAAGGCTTGGTTAATATTGTTAAATTTTTGGTAGACCAAGAATGTCAATTCTCGAGTGACTGATAACTAGGTTCAATCAAAGTATGTTTAAATTTGTTTTTCGCTTAAAACAGAGATGGTGCCACACAGTTTTAACCATTTATAGCAAGTAAACACTTTGAGCCAAATTTTACTCTTTGACACGTACACAAGACAATCACTGGAGCCATACGTTATGTGTAAAATCCAAAAGGAAGAAGCTTAACGGTCAAAATCCATTAATTATTCATTTAAAGCTATGCAACGAAGTTAATACCCTATGAAACCAGAGGTATGTACAGGCTGATTTTCCTTCCTTGGCAAAAGAGTCAATTACTCCAGCAGCTTTAGATAAGTATCTTGGTTTGCCTGGCTTTTCTGGGAATGTTTTTCAATATATTGATTTAACTAACGTCGCAGGTACAATTGGAAATTTTTCAACAATAAGTTGTATTGTTTGACCAGGCAATACCACCAGCAAGATTAGTCATCATCCAATCTTCTATCATATAGTCCACTAATGGTTTGGCACAGATTTCTTTTCTGCTTATTCAATAACTATTATACTCCTACAGCCCATGATTAGATTGAACCAAAAAATTTTAGGCCTTTCGTTTAATCCTGCAAGTACTTACACACATACCTTCTGAGGGCCCAGATCCCTGCCCTCCTTTGCCCCCACTGTGGTGGTGGACCAGTTAGGTTGGTCCACGCCTGGAGGCTAATGGATTCAATAGGATTCCAGAGCTCTCTGGGGGATTTACCTACTGACCTTGATGGCCTTACTGTCAATTGCCTGGTCAATCCATGGTATGGTGTGTTGCAGGCCACTGACACAGTGGTACCCAGGTGTCTGCTTCCTCTGTTGGGGCTGTGCAGGTCTCCTTAGTATACAGAGGACCTGAAGCAGCTAAAGCAGGAGGGCAGGTAGTTGGCACACAGGTGACACTGAACTTGCACCAAAGCCAACTGACTGTGGCATGGATCATTTGAAGGACTATGCTGTGGCAGTACAGAAAGCCTTTTTCGCTGCTGTCATAGCATCTGCAAAGTGCTGTCTGTTATGTTCCCATATAATTAGTGCATTTGAAACAACATCAGTGGCACTGTTTCCTTGGTTGAAAAATCATAGGCCGCTGTATTCTGCAGCTCACAGACACATTAACAAACTATAACCTTCCCCCACTGCTTCCTTGTCCTCTACAAAACCTGGTCTGGACTCTACTGGATCTGCCACTAATAAAGGGCACTCCCACACACTGGCTAGGATCAGGGACTGGATCCCTGAAACACTACATCGTCTAGTGGAGCTCTTTTGGGTGGTGAATAGCTTGCTAAATCCTGGCTGTTCCCACCTTAAGTTAGTCATTAGTTCCCTGCTGTGATGAGTTTGCCACCTACGTTTCAGATAAAGTCACTTGTATTTGGCTTGACGTGGGAACTGCTATTTGGGTGCAGAGTCAGAGTTTGGGACTGGTGAAGTTTTGTCTTGAATCAGCTTCAACTAATCTCACCCACTGATGCAGAGGGTGTGATTGTACAGGTGCAGGTGACCAGTTGTAAATTAAAACTATGCCCGTCCTGACTGGTGAAAGCTAGCCGGGAGACTTCGGGGCCATTGCTGGCTGGGGTTGTCAGTGCCTCCCTTTGATTTGAGGCGAGGTTATATGGAGATTTGGAGTCAGGTGCCATCAGTATGGTGATAGCGCCCAACTCTCTCTCTTCTTTTCATCTGACCCAGGTCCTGCAGTCTCAATGCTTACCCAGTGCCTGGCTGCTGATGAGGACTGGATGCAGATGGGCCAACTGAAGCTGACTCCAGAAAGACCAAAGTGATGATGGTTGGCTGGCCTTCTGACCTGGGAGATGTAGGAACCCTCATTATAGATGGAATTCAGCCTCCTTTAGCCACTCAGGTTTGCAGCCTTGGAGTGCTCTTGGATCCATTGTTGTACCAGGATTGCCAGGTTAGGGTGGTGGCCAGGATTGCTTTTCACCATTTTCATCTGATGAGGAGGCTGCAACCTTTTTTAAAAATCGGATTCTGATTTGGCCACTATTGCGTACCTTTGCAACCTAGACTACTGCAATGCGCTCTGCGTCGGGCTGCCCTTGATGACTGTCCAGATGCTGCAATTGGTGCAGAACATGGTGGCCCGCCTGCTGTCAGGGGTGGGTCGCCGGGCGCACATTACACCAGTGCTGCAGAGTCTGCACTGGCTGCCAATAGCTTTCCTGGCACAATTCAAGGTGCTGGTTTTGACCTCTAAAGCCCTAAACAGGTTGGCCCCAGGTATCTGAAAGACCGCCTCCTCCTCCCTCATGTCCGGTCACAGACTCTGAGGTGATCCAGGAGTGCCCACTTGCAGGTACCATCTGCCCGTGAAGTTTCTATAGCAAGGGCACACAGAGCGGCAATCTTGGTGGCTGCCCCACTGAAGCAGTGCCATTTAGCAGGTTCTTGGGGGGGGGGGGGTGTCATCTAAGTCTGAATCTGCTCATCTTCCAGAAACTATGAAAGACCTTTCTATTTGGCCAGGCATTTGTCAGGCAGGGATAAGTTTGGGTGGGATTGGGAGGTAGGGAAGGGTTGTGGGGAGGACTAAGGGGATTTAATAAGATGTTTTTATTTATTGTAAGCCACCTTGAGCCATAATGGGGAAAGTGGCATATAAATTGATTAAATAAATATGCCTACACATTTATACTTGTGAATTTCAAAGTCTCCTTGACTCCAAAGGAAATCTTACATGAGTAAATTCACTCACGTTTGTGTTTGCAGGTTTATGGTCTTACTTATGATCCAAAATAAGGAGTATGGAGTATAACTTCATGTTATTTTTAAAAATTGACACATATACGCACAAGTAAGGACACCCACCCACCAATCATATTTTCTGTAAAATAATATTTTGGCCCAGACCTGACAACAGGTCATGGGTCAGAAAGGTCACATTTTTCAACAGGTCACACATGGGTCTAGGATCTCTCATTCATGACTCATTAAGGCAGGGGTGGGGAACCACAGGTCCGGGGGCCAAATGCGGCCGGTGGCAAGTTTTTATGTGGCCCCTTTCCAGTTCCTGGATCTGGACCTTGGATCCAGTTCTTACCTCCAATCACTGAAAAACAGCTCACGGGAATAGAGCAGAGACGAGAGCATGCAAACAAGGACAGGGGACAGTTCCATGGCATAGATCTGTGATTTTGGCCCTCCTTGCCTTGAGTGCATCCCTTAAGCACCCCTGACCCAACTTTTGTGCAGCCCTCGGAGCTTGTGCAAGTATTCAAAGTGGCCCCGGGGAGAGAAAAGGTTCCCCAGCCCTGCACTGAGGCCATGACTGCTCTGAAAGCAATGGCTTCTATAAATGTTACTTAAAAGTAACTGAAAAGCTGCTTAATATGATCATGAACTAAAAAAAAAGCATTATAAGTAGGCCTGGATAGGATACTGGAGAACAGACCCCCCAAAGTTGCCTGCTAGAGACAGGCAAGCTGTTATTAATGTATTCGTGATTAGAGAACTAAAAGGCTTAAAAATTTGCCATATTCTTGCCATTAGACTTAAAATAAAATGTGTGTGTAGGACCAACCTGTGGGCCAGGAGCAATCATAGGGGGAGGGGTCAGGAGAATGCTGGATCACATGGGCCGTGGATCAGCCAAATGGATTCATTGTCAGTGCTAGTCTGAAGCAGTGCCATTTAGCAGTGCCATGCAACATTTCCTTTATTGCTTAAATGAAATTTTGGATTCAGCCCCTCATTGTGTGTGGGTTGGTTCTATACTGCCCTACTGCAAGGATAAGGAGGAAGTGCTGTGCTGCAACCAAGAGCACAGTAACTATACCGAACGTCTTACCCCAGAGGGTCAGCATCTTCCTTGCTTTATAAAAGTTTTCACTATGCTCATCTGTACTTGTGAAGACCAGTGTGTGGTTCCTACAGGTTAGAGTGAACCAAGGGAGAAAAAAAACTCCTCTGGTAACACTGTGTAACATCATCTCAAGGTGGAACAGCAAGAACACGCTGTTCAGTGTTTACCAGGCAAAGCACAGGGTTGTGAGGCAAGCTCAATCTCCACTGGAGGAGGCTGCTCCCAGCTGCAAAACAAACCCAAGAAAATTAAACAGACAAAGCTCAGAGCTGCAAAGGAAGCTCTCCACCCGGGAGGCTACTGCAGTCTGCAATTTGTTATTGGTGAAATTTTGCAGCTCCCTGCTGCAAAACAAACCAGCTGATAAAGCTAGGGCTGCAAGGGGAACTCTCTTAGCTTGTGAAATTGAGGAGGCTGCTAAACAAACCTGAGGAGACTGTTGTTCAGGCTGCAAGAGAGACCAGCTGTGAAACTGACAAATATGGGGCTACAAGGGGAACCTGCTGTGGGTGAAACTGATGGCACTGCTCTGACTGCAAAGCAAATGCCCCAGCAGGTGAAATTGACAGCCCAAAGCCCTGCTGCTGGTGGTGGTGAATGAACAAATGTTCTGTTTGTGGTGTGTTTTTGGCTGCCCTGTTCCCAGATTTGATCTAGGGAACAAATCTCAGCAAACTCACAGCCCTCCATGACAGACTCCTGGGTTTGCAAACAAACATAAAGTTTACTCTGTTAGGCAGCTGGAATGCTGTGTAGAGACACCCACAGATACCTGTGGTCCCACCTTCTCACTGCCCGTTATAGAATGGCTTGCACTTCATGAATACTGGCACTGAGCTGTCTCTGCATTCAGGAAAACAGTGGGTCTGAAAATGTAGCTGTTTCCTGTGCAAGGGCAGAGGAAGATTCCTTTTGGCCAGTGTCCAATCACAGTCTGGCCCTCAATATGCCTTCCTGATTCAGAACTAGGGTCAGACAAAGTCCAGATGATCCAATGCTGTATAGCTGAGGTTTGGATCAGAACCTTACACGGCATATAGAGATGCTCCTATCTGAAGTTTTGGTTAATTCTTTTAAGACGCCCATCTTGCAAACTGATGTACAGGGGTAGGACTGTATGTCCATTAACATTAATGGGGCTTCATGTGAGCACACAGTCCAATCACAAGCAGAAGCTTGCAGGTCTCTATACCAGACAGAGCAGCTGAGAATGGATTAACTTGGATGATCCATGACCCATGCGAATCCTCATTCCCATGGCCTTCAAAGATGACCCATGAACCAAATGACTCATGTTGATCCAAATGGTGCTAAACACAGACACACACACACTTTTGTTACTACTCATTGGTTCCCATCAGACATAGGTAGAAAAAAAATAACGATGAGAGAAAGCATGTTGTACATGAAATTGTCCTGACTAAGCTATAAAATGAGTTTGAGAGGTCATATACTTTGAGCATGTGGAGAGATCTTACATGGATCACAGTGAGTGTCCAGTGGTGGTATTGAAAATATAATACAAAACTCTATATTATTTTATTCTTCTGTGTTTATCTGTACTTCCAAAGACCTAGCTGTAAACTGGTGCCAACATACCATTCCTTGAAATTTAATAAGAATAAAATATTTTGATATGTAATTTACTATCTGGTTGCTTTGTTACCATGTCATAGGGGATGGCCTATAAGCCTCAGGGGAAGGGCAGGGTATAAATTTAAATACTTTCCTTAGCATCTCATAGATTTATTTAATGTAAAAATCTATTCTCAGTTAGCTACAGTACTGCTATACCACCCATTTCAAATGAGGTCTGCAGAAAACAAATATTTTTCAACCCACTGATTGTAATATCTAGTATTTGTTATGCTTTAATTGTCTGAAAGGTGTTTTAGATCATTACAGACACCTTCCAGAGTAAAACAATCTCTTATTTTTCATTAATACTACTGACCTGTACATGAGTTGGAATTGGAGAGGAAGTAGCATTGTGTTTATAGCTTATCACTCCGCTCACCTGATGCTAGTTCAAGTTTCATATTAATTAGAGAAGTAAGTTCTCTGAGCCTACTCATAGAAAAGAGCTTTTCTACACGCAAGTTGTTCATTCAAATATTTGTTCCCAGTGTACTGAGAAATGCTATTTTGGGATAGTCATTCATTGTATAAACATTTTAAAAACAACTTTCCTTATTGTAGCAGGGGCTGGCCCCTAAAGGATAAGTGTCTGCAGGATCAGCCCTGTTTTAAAATGTTGTTAGCCGCCCCGAGATGCTTGTAGTAGGAGGGGGCGGCATATAAATTTTAATAAGAAAGAAAGAAAGAACGAACTCAAGTTAGCAATCCTTCAAGGTGGGTGCCTACTCCCAGGCCCTGCTGGCCAAACATAGTCTTCTCCAAAAACCTTCTTAAGGCAGAGCTCTTCCCTGGCCCCTGCCTCTGGTGGAAACGTCCTGTCAGACTACCCAGCTTGACCGTTGTAAAGCTTTTGGGATGACTTAACCATGCCCCATCCCAGCTGGCCCCAGTTAGTCACTCAGGCTCCCAGCGTCTAGGGGCCAGCACCTGTGACCTCTTAATTAGGTGCTATCCTGCTTTATTTTGGTGTGTGCTAGGGCATGATCCTATAGTTGTTGGAGCGCCTGAAACGTTCAGGCCAATGCTACCCCTCTTTTAAAGGACCAGGTCATGCTAGACTACCTGTCCCTATTACACTCAATTAAAACACCAAAACAAAAAGTCTGAATTAAAATAAAGGGAGTAGGTGTTTGTGATTGTAAGGAAGGCAAAAGAAACCACTCCCAGTTAGGCCACTCTCGGGATGGGAAAATGAAACATTTCTTCCCAGCCCCATTAAACAGGAAGCTAGCTGAAGTCCAAGGCTAAAACTAATATAACAGTAGAATTGGAAGTGACCTCAAAGATAACCTAGTCCAACCCCCTGCTGAGATGCAGGATGACTACAGCTAGCTACAACATCCCCGACTGATGGCTGTCTAAACCCACAAAAGAGATCGGTTAGCCCCATAAAGATTGGGGAGTGGTGCAATCCCTTGGTCCAATAAGCTCCATAAAGATTGGGGGAGTGGTACAATCACTTGGTCCTATAAAAGACATAATTTGAACTACTTGATCTCCATATCATTTTGGTCCCAGTCATAAGAGAACTACGCTTTCTCTCCAGACTTTTTTAAAACCCTCAAGTGACAGAGAGCCTGCAACCTTTAGGCAACCTGTTCTGTTGCTGACAGCCCTTACGGTTCAGATGTTTTTCCTGAGATTTAATTGAAATCTATCTTCCTGTAACTTGTGCCCATTATTTTAGTCCTGCTCCCTGCAGCCATGAGGAACAGTTCCTTGCCACCTTTTTGGTGGCAGCCCTTTAGATAAAGAGGCACTTTTCACATGGGCTGTGGCACGGGGAAGTCGGTGTGTGCTGCAGTCCGTGTGCGCTGGGTGGGCGGGAAGTTCTGACGTGCGTACACCAGTGCACACCAACCTCCTCCCACCGCTATGCATCACCCACACACCTCCATTTCGTCCAGTGCCTCCGTGCATGGGAGATGGGTGTACATGTGTGCACGCATTTACACGGGGCGTGCAGGCGTGCACACATACACCGTCACCCAGCCGCAGTGTGGTTCAAATGAGACGCATCCACGTGTGGACACCCAGATTTCTGGGTGTTCATGCCTGGGTGAAAAGGGTCTAAGATTGATATCATGTCTCCTTTTAATCTCCTTTTAATTAGGCTAAACATACCCAGTTCCTTCAGCCTTTCCTTAGAACACTTGCTTCCCAGACCTTTTATCATTTATGATGCCCTCCTCTGACCCTATTTCAATTTGTCAATGTCCTTTTAAAAATGAGGTGCCCAAACCTGGAGAAAGTACTCCAAGTAGAGGCTGGCCAGTGGTTGCTCGCCAGTGGTTGTTGACTTGGGAACAAGGCTTCTGTTAATGCAGCCTAGAATTGCAATAGTCTTTTCTGCAGCCACATCACACTGCTGACTCATGTTCAGTTTGTGATCAACCACAATCCCTAGATCCTTTCCACATGTGCTGCTGCCAAGCCAGGTGTCCTCCATCGTATACTTGTGCAACTGGTTCTTTCTTTCTTAAATGCAGAATGTTACATTTGTCCTGGTTGAATTTAATTTTGTTAATTTCAGCCCAGCTTTCCAACCTATCAATATTTTGTGTCATTTGTAAACTTGATAAGTATTCCTTTCACCCCTTCATCTAAGTAATTAATAGAGATGTTGAATAACACCAAACTCAGAGCAGAGTCTTGCTGCACCCTACTCGAGTCGATACCTCCCTCCAGTTTAATGCTGAGTCACTGATGATCATTCTTAAAGTATGGTTCTTCAGCTAGCTGTGAATCCACTTTCTTGTAGTGCCCTTCCATTATTTATGTGTTTCCCTTTTGATTCTTATATCATTAGTAAGCTTGTTGTGCAGTAGAAGCTGCTGCTTATAAGCCTGCAGAATGAGATGGGTGGGTCACTAGCATAGAAAGGAAGTTCCCATGAGACTGGCTGGAGCTTTAAAGGGTTTGCCTGTGTTTTGAGAGTCTTGTGAAGCCCACATGGCCCTAGGGACCAGAATGGTACAATGCAACCTGAGGGGGACTGAAGCATTTCATAGAGCCCCTCATGCTCCCCTCCCCTCTCAAAATGAAAAAGGGCACCCAGCGCTAGCCAGGTGGAGTGCCCTTTTTTTTCTTCCACTTTCCCTGAGTTTAAGATCTCTCCCCTAGCTACATAATATGCTTTTCTGACTCAAACAAATACCCATCAGGTTAATTCGTTTGCAAACCATATTTTTAAAATGATATCACAAAACTACCACTACTTGGTTCTCAGTTATAAGAGTTGAACAAAATAGGGCATCTTTCAGAATACTAAGATCAGAAATAGACAGTTATTCACTTCTCTTAGTGTCCGCTGACTCCAACTGTTGTCATTTCATGTATTTGTTTCAAATAGCCATTAAATTATGTCATTGTGCAGAAGTATCAGAATCGTTCAGAGTTCAGGAGAAGTGCATTAATTTTTCATGACCAGTAGGATAATAGGTCAGGTTTAAAAACATTTTAGATAACATTAGATTAGGCAGAATTCTTCTCTTCTAAAAATGTGTTCACTAGCTGCAGTCAGCTTTAGGCCTATGGCCCATTTTGGGTCAAACACAACCCACTGATGGCATGCTAAGCCCTGCTCGTATTAGTGTTACAAAATATGTCAACTAAAATTAGCTAACATTATTTTAACTCAGACCTACTTCCCTAATGTAAACATAGCTTAAGTAACAAATTTTGCATGCTAGTGACAAACGTACAGAATCTATTCCAGAATAATTTAATATCAGGGCATTTTCACACAAGACACTCTCCACCCACTACCCATCCACCCATGTTACATAGGGCAACGCTACAGCCATGCAACATGTATAGTGGGTGGGTGGAGAGTGCCTTGTGTGAAAGTGCCCTCTGTAGTTAACTAACTTGTAGTTCGGAAAATATTTGAAACTTGACAGTATTGATTGCTTATATTTCCCCTTGTCAAACCCAAGAAAAACACAGGCAGGTATAGCTTCTTTTCCTATCTGGCATGTCAGTGTAACACAGCAGAATTTGGTCCTGAGTACAGATCTAAAACTAGTTATCAAGTTATGATACTAAGACCAACATGCATGTTTAATGTATTAATTCATAGCAGTCTCTTTTTAAAAACTTTCTCTTTTCTTTTTTAAAAAAAGATTAATTTAGGGCAACAGAGTTTAAATTGCATTCACATCTGTGGTTGTACTTGAACTCTGAAATCCGATTTTCTTGGATGCAAAGACCCTTTATTATGAATAGGCTGGTAGCTTCTATTCTGGTCACAAGATAGATGGGTCAGAAGTATCATCAGTTAATATCAAGTTCCCATTTCCCTGAGTCTCCCCTCTGTGCACACACACAGACACATCCCCTCACCCCTAAAAAGGGAAGGTTATTGAAAGGGTAGTGGCTCAGCAGCTTCAGGGGCATCTTGACCGCATCAGTTATCTTGATCCTTCTCGGTCTGGCTTTTGTCCGGGTCATGGCACTGAGACAGCACTTGTGGCTTTGGTGGATGATCTCCGCCATGAAAAGGATCAGGGTCGATTGACCCTACTGGTCCTGTTAGATCTTTTAGCAGCATTTGATACTGTTGACCATGAGATGTTGGTGATGTGCCTGTGGGACAGTGCAGGGTGGGCAGGGTTGTTCTTGAATAGTTCTGCTCATTCCTGACCAGGAGAACTGAGCGGGTGGTACTTGCTGATTGTTTTAATCTTACCGAGACCTCCCGTGTGGGGTTCCGCAGGGTTCTGTTTTGTCCCCTCTCTTGTTCAACGTGTATATGCAGCCGCTCAGCAGGGTGATCAGAGGGTTCGGGGTGAGGTGTCATCAGTATGTGGATGTCACCCAACTGTATCTCTCATTTTCGACCGACCCAGGCCTAGCTGTCTCAGTGCTTACCCAGTGTTTGGCAGCTGTGAGGGACTGGATGAGGGCTAACCAACTGCGACTGAATCCTGACAAGATGGAAGTGATGTTAGTGGGTAAGTCGGTGGAAGTGGCAGCTCCTTCAGTTGATGCGGTCTGTCTTCCGCTGACTTCCCAGGAGCAGAACCTGGGGGATGCTCCTTGATGCGCAGCTCCACCTGAATCTCCAGGTGGAGACCGTGGTGAGGAGTGCCTTCTGCCAGTTACATCTGGTGCGGCAGCTTCGGCCGCTGGTTTCGGTTCTGGACCTGGCCATGATCATCCATGCTTTTATTATCTCTTGGTTAGACTACTGTAACGCGCTCTACGTGGGGCTACCTATGGTGACGGCTTGGAAGCTGCAGCTGGTGCAGAATGCAGTGGCCCAGCTCTTGGTGGGACTGGGCCACTGGGAGCACATTACACCAGTGCTCCATTCTCTGCACTGCCTGCTAATAGTCTTCCGGGCTCGATTCAAAGTGTTAGTTTTGACCTAGAAAGCTACACAGCATTGGCCCTGCCTATCTGTGAGATCACCTCACTCCCCCGGTTCTAGACCGATCCCTGTGGTCATCCGGGGGTGCCATGTTGGAGGTTTCCCGGGGGGGCCACACAGGATAGGGCATTCTTGGTAGCTGCGCCGCGCCTTTGGAATTCCCTCCCAGTGGGGGCCCGTCTGGTCCTGGACCTCCCAGCCTTTCGTAGGAAGTGTAAGACCTGGCTCTCCCATCAGGTGTTTGGTGAAGGGTAAGGGTGGGTAGGGGGTGGGGAGATTGGGGAAGGTATGGTGGGTTTACTCCTCTTTTTATTGGTGGTGGTATTATTTTATGATGATATCTTAATTCTGTTTTAATAATTTATATTTTTATTGTTGTTGTTAGCTGCCCCGGGCTGCCTGTGGCAGGAGGGGTGGGGTATAAAATTATTAATAAATAAATAAATAAATAAATAAATAAACAAACACCCAGATTTCTGGGTGTTCATGTGAGATCCACTAAAACTGGCAGCCAATTAAACCTAAGCTTGAATTAAAACAGCACATGGATAAAGGAGAGTTGGTTTAAGTTAAATGGTACTGAAACCAAGAACATGCTTGTTGGCAGAGGAAAAAACAAAGAATCTGCAGTCACATTTATCTTTGCTAATCAAAGATGTATTACCTTCACTCCCTTGGCTTTTGTGGCTCTGTCCATAAATGGTTCTCCTCCTACCTCTCTGACCGCTCCTTTAATGTGTCTCTCTCCAACTCCGCCTCCTCCTCCTTCCCCCTCTCAGTTGGTGTTCCTCAAGGCTCTGTTCTTGGCCCTCTCCTCTTCTCGATCTATACCTCATCCTTAGGCAAACTCATTGCCTCCCATGGCTTCCAATACCACCTCTATGCTGATGACACTCAACTCTATCTCTCTACTCCCTCTCTCTCTCCCTCTGTTCAAGCTCGTCTCATCAACTGTCTCTCTGACATCTCTACCTGGATGTCTCAACGTCAACTCAAACTCAACATGGCTAAAACTGAACTCCTTATCTTCCCCCCTCATCCTTCCTCTCCTTCCTCACTGTCAATAACTATTGATGGAGTCACCATCCTGCCTGTCCCCCAAGCCCGTAGCCTAGGCTTCATCTTTGACTCAGCCCTTTCTTTTAAACCCTACATTGACTCTGTTGCTAAATCCTGTCGCTTCTCCCTCCATAACATTGCTAAGATTCGCCCTTTTCTCTCTGTCTCGTCTGCCAAAACTCTTGTTCATGCTCTGGTCATCTCTCGCCTCGATTACTGTAACCTCCTTCTCACTGGCCTTCCCCGGTCTCACCTTTCTCCCCTCATCTCTGTCCAAAACTCTGCTGCCAGGGTCATCTACCTCGCCAGTCGCTTCGACCATGTGCAGCCCCTCCTCTCTTCGCTTCACTGGCTTCCCCTTCCTGAACGAATCCTGCACAAGCTCCTAGTCTTCACCTATAAAGCTCTTCACAACCTTGCTCCCCCCTACCTCTCTGCACTTATCGCCCTCCATACTCCAGCCCGTGCACTTCGCTCCTCCTCTGTCCCTTCTCTCACCCTTCCACGCCTTCCCTGCTCCCCTAAGCGCCTTCGTCCCTTCTCACTTGCTGCCCCCCATGCCTGGAACTCCCTCCCTGTCCACATCCGCCTTGCCCCCTCCCTTCATACCTTCAAATCTCTCCTTAAAACTCACCTCTTTCGCTCTGCTCTGTCTGACTCTTTATCCTGCTGAGCCACTATTCCTATACCTACGATCGGTTTACCCTTATCCTTGCAACATGGACCTGCCTGCTGTCATTCTCATCGTAACCAAGCCAAGTACGTGCACTTGAGACCTCGCATCTTCATGAATGTTAGACCCCTTGTCTCTCCCTCTGTTCCCCTTCCTAAGTCTCTCCCCCAGCTCCTGTCTCTCAGATTGTAAGCCCTAGGGGCAGGGACCCTGTTTATTTTATTACTTTGTAAAGTGCCAGGTACACTGCTGGCGCTATATAAATGTTTGTTAATAATAATAATAATAATAATATTACCCACTATTAGTCAAGTCCTTCTACAGTTAAGGATTTCTTGCAAAGTCTCATCCATAAGAGATGTGTTTCAAGATCAAGACTTAATATTAATATGCCTTTATTACTCCTGAATGAACTACAGCAATGCAGCCTGTGGGGACTTGAAAGCACCAGCTGTGAGAAACCTCCACCTGGTACAGAATGCAGCAGCACTTTTCATCGGCAGCACAGATTACCACAAACACATCAGATTCATACTAAATTAATTCCACTTGATACCCACAGCACTAAAAGCCAAAAATGAAGTCCCAGTTCTTATTTTAAAGGCACTTAAAAGATACAGGCTCATAATATTTAAAAGGCACTAAATAGGCTCAGAATATTTCATGTGATGGCCTTGGGCCAAACCTCAATAATCAACTGCATCAAGTAGGCAGAGTTGTATAGCAAAGATGAAGCAGTTTTATACCGGGGCAGGGCCATTGTAAAGAATCATCCAAGACTTCTGACAGGCCAGGAATCTAGAACTTCTTCTAGGTCTTGCCACTTTCCATTCTAAGTGCAGAGTGAAATTCTTTAACCTTCACAAACATAGTGGCATGCTGCCCCAGCTACTTTGTACTGGCAAAAGTTTCATTCACTTCAATAGGACTTGTGCTGGTGCCAAGTGCTCATGCTCTTGCTAAACAGGCAGTGGATCACATCTAGAATGGCACAGCATCATCAGCTGGGAGAAATTCTAGATTTCAAAATATGAAGTGAGGCCAATGGTTTCCCTACTTTAGAGTTGTCTATAACAGCATAATTCCTACTGTAGCCATCACCTCTCGAAATGCTCCCAAACATCTGCCCCATAAATAGGGTTTCTCTGAGCAGAGAGGAAGCCTGTAAGATATCATGCTGGTGAGACCATATTCTCTTTAACCTCTGATATGGGGACAGAGATGTTTTTGCTGGATTAGGGAATTAGCGAAAGAAGAAACATGTCATTATCTCTTTCTTACCAATTTCCATTATGCTGAGTTGTCCTCTTGTCAACCCTGGGTGTGCACCAGGGCCTCATGTCATTTTTCGTTTTCATTATTAAAATGTCATTTTCATTTTCGTTAATAAAGAAATGTCATTTTTCATTATTGTTGTTGTTGGTATCGGTACCGATTTCAAGTGGAGATTTTATTTTTGGTATCGGTATCGATTTTGTGTGCTAATGAAGCATTATTGTCAAGTTGAACTCCTTCCCCTTCTCATTGTGATACAGAAAGAACTGCACACAATAATATACACTGTACACAATAGGTAGTTTTATTTATATAATATATACATAATCTAAGCTAAACTTAATCTGTGTATAATACAAAACGTTCCTATCCTATAATCCTAATATATATAATAAAACAGCCTAATATCTAAATATCTAATCTCTCTCTATATACAACTAATATCTTTATCTATATAATATATTGACAGGTGGAGACAGGGGACGGGAAAAGAAAAACTCAAAGGTATATCTACTATCTCTAATCTATCTCCTCTGTGTGTGCGTGTGCGTGTACCTATGGAATAAGGATTGGGTGGTAGGGAAGGGAATAAGGGATATATATATGGAAGAATTTCTAGTGCAAGCACCAGCAGCTTCTGCAAATGCACCCTGACAAGCAAGAGAGCTAAGACCATGTGAAGCAGCCCAGCCTGACAATATTAAGGGTTGCAGTTAATGCAGTACCCACCCCCAGAGCCCTCCTGATTGGTTCTGGGAGGCAGAGGCACTGAGGAATCACAGGGTGCAATTCAACTGCTGGGATCTGCTTGCGCTGCTCATTGGCCAGAGATACATCCATCAGGTCCTTCCCCTCCCAGTTCAAGAGTTCAACACTGTTTCNCTGGGATCTGCTTGCGCTGCTCATTGGCCAGAGATACATCCATCAGGTCCTTCCCCTCCCAGTTCAAGAGTTCAACACTGTTTCTGGCTCCGAGATGTCTGCTCCCTCCACCCCTCTCCACATTTCCCTCCAAAGAACACCTGCCAGGCAATAACGAAATCAGTAATGACTTTCGTTATCACTATTGATTTCGTTATTATTTTTTGTCATTTTTGTTATTGCAATAATGAAAAAGACAATTTTCATTTTCGTTATTGATATAACGAAAATAACATGCACATCCCTAAACATGGCCTAAGGAGCCAAGATATTATTTACAAAAAAATAAAAATGCACAACCCCCAAATTTCTGCTATATTTGCCATAATTGCAGATCCATATATATTCTGAAACGCATTCATTTCATACACAACAGTCTAATCCAGTTCTATTCAGACTAGCAGCTCACAAACTAAGTGACTCCAGATTATGACTTGGGGTCCTTTGCAACCAATCATTCCCACCTTCCCATAGCAGCTCCAGGTTGGAACCCACTGCAGCTCTGAATGCCTGTCAGTTCTTTAGCACTGGCAACTGATGGGTGGGAACCACTGATCAGCTGTTTTTCAATATGAGTTGATGGGCATTCAGAGCTGTGGTCTGACCTCAGCCAAACCCTCCACCACACAGTACTCCTTGCAGCTCTTTCCTTAACGCTGCCGTGGCTTTTATGCCAGTAGGGTCCAAGTGTCACTGGTCTACTCTGAATTACACAGTACAAAGTCACAGAAGCCTGATTGTCTATCCTACATGCATTTTTTTTTCAATTCTAATAAAACAAAAATTACATTTAACAAACTTGAATGAGTATCATCCATCAGGGTGTGTCTCTTTTATTTAAGTCCATGTGCATGTTTAAACTGCCGAGTTTATACTAGATGTCTGTAGATACTGAGATGTTAGGAAAGTCAGGAATCCAGATCACTGGTTGGTTATATTCTGAATTAAAGTAGCCCACACATACATACATACATACATACATGTAGGGCTTTTGTTTATCTTTTCTACTCTTTAAAACAGCAAGTTCTTAGACGTTTACTTGAAATCAGAGATGTGCTAACACACAGGCCAATTAATATCTGTCCCTGGCCTGCAATAAACCTTTAATCTTCAAAGATGGAAATGCCATTACAGATAATATGCCAAATTCTAGTTCCAGTTCAGTGTCTTCAATGGAGTGACTGACACTGAGCCAATGTAATGCAACAGAATTTAGCTCTACCTGAGTCATTTGTATAGTACATTAGATATTTGCAGTATATTAACTTAAAATACTGAAAACGTTCCTCATAAGAGTCGTGTCATGAAATAAACACACATTCATCTTTTTAAGTGCCACATAAGTGTGTGCTTGTACATGTCAACATACTAATAACTGCACACTGAGGACATAAAAGTAGGCACAATGTACGAAAGAGCTGGAATCACATAAATCTGATATCACAATCTCAAAATAAATGTGAGTAGCGTTCTATTTATTACACAGTGGTTTATTTTCCACCTTAAAAATATGGCTTTATATTTTTGTTTCATCTTTTTTAAAATAAGCACTTCATCATCACCAATGTTGTTATCAACAGAAAGTCAAGCATAACAAATTATTATGAAGTTGAAGGTTTGTCAGTTTTAGTCGTAATATCTATACCAATGTGTCTTGAAAAGTTATAACTTTTATGCTGACTTGCATACCAACTAAATTAGTTGTGTTATCTGTTTTCATGATCTTGTACACAAGTAGGCACTGTAGTTAACTTTTACACTGAAGAAAGCTGAAACAACTTTCAAAAATTGTCTCTATTATTTAGTGTATTATTCACCCTATCTTTTACACATTTTAAGCTCTTAGGCATTATAGGAGAAATCATCTGTTACACACTTGCTTGAAGCAAAGGCAGGTTCATAAGCTTTGCCCTTAATCTCTGTTTCATTTTTCTTCCAATTAGAAACAATCTTTCCCCAATACTCTAATTAATACTTATACATTAAAATATTAGGCATTACAGCAGAAATAATCTGTTATATTCTTGTATCCAGCAAAACTAGGTTCATAAGCTCCTGCCCTTAATCTTTCTTGCAATTTTCTTCCATTTAAAAACAATCTTTCCCCAATACTCTAATTAATGCAAATGATATTCGTGATTAGTTAGTATTATGCTAATCTGAGCCCCAAATTTACCTAAATCTGCATGGTGTTGTCTGAGTACCAGATTGCTTTGGGTTTCTTAGTAAAATTACATTAGCCTGCCAGCTGTACAAAACAACATGTTAGAGTAGAAATCCGAGCAAATAATCAAGATTACATTAGTTTTGTTTCTTAATGAACAACTTTTTGCATTAGGGATTACAGACAAATTATGGTTTTCCTCTCTGTACCAAGGCAGGCAGGCATCTGTTGAGAAGCTCCCTTTTTTTCCCCCTGACTTCCCCTAAATAGATTGAGGAGGGTTAAAGCATTGAGAGAAGAGTCTAACATTTCATGTAATTGAATTTGTTCCATTACAAAAACAATCATCACTCTGAGGCCCACTTCTAACCCTTGAATTTCTCCCTTCAACCGTTCTCTGGAATGCGGAGGAAATTCAAGTGAATATTCAAGGGAAGGAAATGGTTGTGCTTTTTCTCTTATCACATAAAAGAAGATTACATACCTGAAAGCCATACCTGTTCAGAGTTACTTTTTAGGCCAGTTCCCAAAATTGTGCTCTTGCAATTCCTGCTGCTTGTCTGATAGAGATGGAATGGCACCGATAAGGATGCGTATGGAACAGAACGTATCTAACTCACACCTAATGTTCTGTTTTAAATAATGATCTTGAAGAAAACAACAACAGATCCAATCTGGGCTCTTATTCCATGTTAATTGAGCGATGTCAAGTTTGATTATAATGAGATCCTAGTATCACAATGACTGCTAATCTTAAAAGTGTAACAACTGACCGTGATTTTGTGTGTGTGCGTGCGATTTAGCAGCCCAATGGCCTGTTCAAGTATGTCCCTGTTTCATGTCAAACTGCTATAACATGCTTGTTATTATTTTCTGCTTGATTTAATTATTCTCCTTGTGTACAGGTTTAGTCATTCTTCCATGCGCTAATCCTGTCTCCAGAACTCACACTGTGACTGCTCATTATAGTTGGCAAAAATGTAGGACACTGACAGAAAAAGAAAGGCTCGGATACATTGGTCATTGTATATCTAGACTTTCAGATTACAAGATACAAGTAACAAGTTAATTGCAAATCAATTTGGAGAATGCAGGATGGGGAAAGGGCTGATAAATCGGGCACCACATGTTGAATGGCAAGAGCGTGAAAAATGTTTCAGACTATTTGCTTTTACGTATCAATTCCTACACCGAAATTATGAACACAATTTGTCTAAACTGAAGTGTCACATACAAGTGCTGTAAAGGCACATCGATACCCACCTGTTGTGGAATTTAACAGGCCCAAGTTTTGAAAAAGAATCAAATTAAGCAGTTAATGATTTTAAACAGCAGACTCCTGAACATCTTTAGAGCTGTCACTATAAACTGCAGATACATTATTCTGTTACGGTTCATAATCCATACATTGCACAACTCCCAGACTGCATTATTTTTCTATTCCCACATTCTTATTGTGAATTCCTCATGCAAATAGGAAAGGTGCCCATTACTGCTCTTTTACATATACATCAATTGCAGATAAATTCTGTTCTAATATTCCCTTTCTGCTTTATGGCATATTACCATTACCATTTTTAAAATGTGAGCGAGACTTTGAATGTAAGTTACTTAATGGTTATTTGGAACACTTTGAAAAAAAAACCCCACATGATGATACATTCAATACTCACTGAATTCAATAGAGTCAGAGTTTGACACCAGGTTTACATCAGTATCTAAGACATTGGGCATTTTTACACACACCTTATAGTTCTAGATTTTTCAATCTTCTGATTTTACAAGTCCACAAGTAAGTTCCGGATGCATTTTTCACACACACACTGTCCTGAGGCAGTTCCTGGATGCATTCTTCACACAAACACTGCCCTGAGGCAGCCTAAGTAGCCGCAGCTGTAGACATGAGGGGCTGCCATGGAAACCAAGTGACCACAGCTGCCTGGAGCAAAGCAGTTTAACAGGAGAACCTTTTACACACACAAGTTTTGGGAGAAGTTCTACGTAGAAGTTCAAAGATCCGGATGTTTAAGATCTGGGTGAGTGATTTAGGCATACAGAAAGTTCAGGATGTAACAGCAAACATGCAGGAGAAATGTGTGTGTAAAAACACCCATTGTCTTTACTGGAGTTTTTCTGCACTACACAAGTTTTACACTACCACACGTGAGATCAAAACAGTTCTACAACTTTGAAAGCTGCCTCAAAATCCATTAAAATGAGGAAATCCCCCACCAATTTAGTGAAGTAGGCAGACCTGTGCAGCAGATTGTGATATCAGATGTATGTGACTACACCTCTTTCGCACATTGTGCCAGCTGCTATGCCCTTAGTATGCAGTTATTAGTATGTTGAAATGCGATGCTACTCAGGAACTGTGAAAACATTAAAAGGGGTAGCACCCAAGACACTCTTCTTCCAAGATACAAGGGAGCATTTGGAATTTCAAATGGCCTATACTACTATTTGAAATATTTAGAATTATAAACAGAACACAGAATCTCTCAGGAGCCAGAAAACATAAAAAGAAACTGCATTATAAAGGAAGAAAAGTCTAACACACACGCAGAAGAAAATGCAGAGAAAGAAAATAAAGCAAACAAATGGGAGGAAAAAAATCTAAATTCTATAAATGCCCCTATGTTGATGCATGTAGCCAACTCATTTGTGAAGGCACATTGATAATACATAGTACTGTACTGTTCATCAGGTAAGTAGCCTGTGATATAGGCCCTTTTTACACGGGTGGAGGTGGGTGTTGCGCAGGAGCAAGCAAGCACGCGCGCACCCCCACCCATCCCGCTCGGTGTTCACATGGGCGAACACCAAGAGGACACCCATCCCCCCCCCCACTGCCAGCCATATATCCGGATGCCCCCCCGGCACACCCATCCGAATACCGAGGGGGTGTGTGTGTGTGTCCGTGTAAAAACGGCCATTGTGGAATGCTCACATCTGCACACAACACTCCAATACTTAACATAGGCCCTTTTTACATGGGCTGCAAACACCCATGAACACCCAGAAATCTGAGTGTTCATGGGTGTTTGCTGCCTGAGTGAACCATGCCATGGGCTGGGTGGTGGGGTGGGTGTGCATGCGTGTGCGCTCCTGTGCACACCCATCCAAACTCATCACCAACCCACAGAGCCATCTAAAAAAATGGAGGAAGCTCTTGTGGGGGAAGGTTGGTGTGCGCCTGTGTGAGCCCGTAAGAACCTCCTGCTCACCCAGCACACACCGACCGCAGAGCACATGACACATACGCCCCGTGCCGCAGCCCATGTAAAAAGGGCCAAAGTAAATTAACTTCATTTTGTCTTTTGTAGCACATGTCATCAGCACACCCACTTTGGTATGTATATAAGCTATCTGTTTGCATATAATTGGCATGAGGTTTTTATTATACACAATAAGGGTAGTGTTACAGTAATTAGTAAATAATGCATCACTAATAATGTGCATTGTAAATAATATTAGACTACAGTTTTTGGGTAGCGACGTGTGCAATAATGTCTGGTTACAAACTTTGTTCTATTCAGTTTCTCAGAGCATCATAGTAAGTCAAATCAGATGTAGAACAGGAGTGGGATTTATGGCTCAGTGGGATCAATAATATGACACACGCCTATATGGAAATATGGTCCAGATCATTAAGAAGCAAGCCATTACCTATCAATGGATGAGTGGCACTCAATGTAAAATAAACTGCTGATCTCTGTCCAGGTTCTATAATGCAAGTGTTCACATTCGAACAACACTGCCCAAACTGACAGTCTCCGGCAGTATCAGCATTAATAACCGACAGCGATCTGTGTTCACTGTCCTTTCCCCAATGTCACCAATAAGGAAAATGCAGTGAGCACGGGCCCCTGATACCCAAGGACAAAACACTGTCCTTTGACTGGCTAGGGTTCAAAGTTGCAGGTAATACTCCAAGTACACAGACATGGCTGTGTGGGGAAGCTTCCACTACCATTGCTTGGGGTCTAGGTAGTCGAAGGATAGATTACTTCTATCTCCAGGGCAGCTCCATCTAGCACCATTTGTTAATCCACCTAAGAAAACACAGGAGAACAAAGTACGTGTTGGGCTGGTGACCTAGCAGTAGAGCTCTACACACTTGTGTGAAACCCAGATTTCTTGTTTGCTGCTTGGGTTGGCACAGTCTTGCAGTATCCTGAAGGCATTCTGAGAAAACTTCTGGGATAAGGCATACTAGCCAGAATTATGGTAGCTGGAAGATGCGTTCTTGATGCCATTGCAGAGAGCAAGAATAATCCTTAAAGCCCCAAATGGGGCACAGGTTTCCGCCATGAGATCCGAAAGCTCCACCAATTGTAGTTGGTCCAATAAAAGATATCATTGTACTACTTTGGCTCTTTTCACACAAGACGCACCCCTCATGTGACCGCCGCAGCTGGGGTGAGTGTGCGCTTCCGTGCGCCACCCGTCTCCACCTATCCCCCACTCACAGAGCAACTAGCGACAACGGTGCTTGCTCCAAGCTTGGAAGTGGGTGGAGATGGGTGTGTGCCCATGTAACAGCCACCTTCACCCATCTCTACGCATGGAGCAACCGGCATTGGAGCCTATTGCTCCGTGTGTGGGCAATGAGTGGAGGTGGGGGGAGCACGGGAGCGCGCATGCACCCTCGCTCACTGCAGGCGCCATTCCCATGAACACCCCCCCCCCCAACGCGGGGGGTGTTCGCATGGACACCCATGTGAAAAGGGCTGGAGGCGCCTCTGTGCGTGGAGATGGGTGGAGGTGAGTGGGCGTCCCTGTAACAAGCCGCCCACACACCGCACACCCACCACGGCCTCCACCCATCCCCCCCGCACCGTCAGCCTGTTTGAAAAGGGCCTTTGAGCCAACAAGCACTACGAAATCAAACAAAATGAAAAATAGCATTAGTCTACCTTTTTGTTTCTTTGTAGTAAACTACATGTAGAAGCTAAGACTTTCATCGCTACAGGGTTATTGTAACAATGAGCCTTTGCTGCTGCTGTTGTTAAAAGTCCTTTACGCAGCTACTGCAAAGGATCCGTAATAGTGAGCCATCCCACTTCATTTGTTCAGCTTAGGCTGTTTTCACACAGACACCCCCTCCACCTTGCACACGTGTGCAGGTGGGTGGGGGGGGGTACCCGTGTGAATGCCGCAGCAGATGGATGCGGAGTGGGGGGGCATCCATGGGAATGCTGCAGGCAGTGGGTGGGGGTGCTCCCACACTCCACCCACCGCACACCCATAAACGGAACACGGTGGGTGGGGGTTGGGTGTACAGCCGCGGTGGGTGTAGGTGGGTGTGCGCCTGTTCCCATGGGCACACGCTCATCTCCACCCATGGAGCATTGGGCATTGGAGCCCATTGCTCTGTGCATGGGTAATAGGTGGAGATGGGATGTACTGCGAGAGTATGCACGCACCCCCCACCCATCCCCCGTGGCATTCACACAGGTGCCTTCACCCATCTCCATGGGGACATCTCATGTGAAAAGGGCCCAAGATTCAAACTTCCTTCCTCTTTTGGGAAAATTCACATCTGAACTTTGTGATGGTTCCAGTCAATTTCTACTGCTTGTACAGAATATTTTTTCACTTCTGTTTTTAATTTGCATGTTTTATTGTATGTGTATTCCACAAGAATTTAATAATTGCATAGAAGCATATTAAAAAACACTAGAAGAACACTGTTTCCCCTCATAATGGTTACCCATCACTGGAATATCAAGGACAGGGTAGCTCACATATACGAACATGTCCTGCTGGATATACCATTCACTCTGCCATCTTTCTAGTTTCCTTCAGTTGCTGACATTATGCTAGTAAAATAACAGTGACATTACACGAAACTTTACATAGTCTTCACCACTTCTAAGGCCCTTTTCACACAGACACTCTGACACCGATAAAATGGGTGTTACATTTTATTATGCATGTTACAGGGCACCCACAGGGCAACACTGCAGCCCTGCAACATGGGCCCTTTTCACACGAGATGCCTCCACCCAGTATCGCTGGGTGGAGGTGTCTGTGTGAACACCGCGGACGGTGGGTGGTGTGCATTTTGTTGGGTGGAGGTGTCTGTGTGAACACCATGACCAGTGGGTGTAGGTGCATGCGTGCTCCCATGCAACACCCATCTCCACTCACCACCTGGTATTGGAGTCTGTTGCTCCATGGGTGGGGATGGGTGTTGCGTGGGAGCACCCACGCACCTACATCCACTGGTCATGGTGTTCACACAGGCACCTCCACCCAGTGAAATGCACCCCACCCACCACCTGCGGTGTTCACACAGATGCCTCCACCCATCTCCACCCAGTGAAACTGGGTGGAGGCATCTCGTGTGAAAAGGGTCCATGTTGCAGGGCTGCGGTGTTGCCCTGTGGGTGCCCTGTAACATGTATAATAAAATGTAACACCCGTTTTATCGGTGTTAAGAGTGCGTGTCAGTATTACAAAGGACAACACAGCTCCAATTATTTTTCCAGTATTATTAACATGAATAATTTTACTGGATATTTTTCCAGTATTAATACTTTTGGAAATAATAAAATGTAATTTGTTAATGAAAAGAACACTGTATTATATTATCTATTCTGTGTTTTAACACTAGGGCCCCCCATCCATGGTCCATGGTGTAGGGGAAAAGGCTGCCACCCAAGTTCACCACCACAACCCCTACCTCTGCATCTCCCAGTGAGAGGGCTGTGAGCTTGGCAGCAGCTGGACAGCTTGGCAGAGGCAGGGCTGTGGTGGCAGACTCAGGCAAGCCACAGGTAACTGCATTCCCAGTCCTCTCTCCTCCTCCCCTCCCTGCCTCCCAGCTGAGCCCTGCTGGCTCATAGCATAATTGCACGTGGTTGTATGGATCAGGGTCTAAGTTTGCTTATAGTTGCTGGTACTCCTGGTATTTGTTTTATGTGTGTGGGCGGTGAAGGAGAACTTATTTTGTTTAAAAAGAGAATTGAACATGTTAAAAATATCCAAAATTCTGTTTTAAAAATGGCCTATCTGACCTGGAAAATGCCCACCAAAAATGATGTGATTTTATTTACAATTAAAAGAACTGTTCCAGGAAATTTTTTAGGAGTCATACTGTATAACTACATAATTGCACAATTGGCAGAACCTTTGATAATAGTTGCAACAGAGAAAAAATACCTCTAAATGTTTTAATATTGAGAGTTTGGGAATACTGCATTCTATTTATCTAAATTAAAATATGTATCAGTATGCTGGCTTTTTGCCAACAGGTAATAAGATGAGACATATGTAGTCAAGAAAAAATAATATCTATTCATGTCTTACTTCTAGCAAGTATTTTCAAAGTTGTTTTAAACTGTGTCACATTAAGTTCCATTGGAGTGGAATACATCACATTAACAAATTTATGAGGTGATATGTAGATGTGGCACAGATTAACCAAAATCACATTTAGAATGAAGTGTTAAGGTATAGGAAGAGACTGTCTTGAAGAAAAACCATAAACCCCAGGCTCCAGGGGTGCAGAGAGTAGAAGATAAAGTAAATCACCTGCCAATGCAGATGGTAGGAAATAAAGTGAGGCACTTGAAAATGCTGGGGGCATGATAGAGCCCAAATCATACAATCAATTTTATCATGTCTTAATCTACCAATAGATGCTAACCTACGCATTATAGTAATAACACCACCACTAAGGCTGTTTTTACATGAGAGAGTCCCACTCATGCCCACGCAGATCCTCTGCATGGGTATGAGTGGGTGCTGCCCATGTGCATGCTGCGGCCGGTGAGTGGGTGTGTGTGCATCTGGAAAAAACAGAGGTTGCTCCATAAGGGGGGATGCGGGGAGGATCAGTGTGTGACCGTGTACACTGCCCCCCCCCCCCCCCCCCCCCCCCCGCTGCAGCACACATCAATCCCCCCTGTACCGTGGCTTGTATAAAAACAGCCTAAGAGAAAAGTAGTGCTTGAACATTATTAACAATATCAAGGGCAGGGTTGCTCGTATGTAGGAACATGTCCTGCTGGATATACCGTTCACTCTGTCATCTTTCTAGTTTCCTTCAGTTGCTGACGTCGTGCCAGTAAAATAAAAGCGACATTACACAAAAGTTTACATAGTTCTCACCACTTCTAAGTCAGTATTACAAAGTACAACACAGCTCCAATTTTGATTAGAATTTTATCTCTGTGGATCAATAGGCAGAATATCATGTTCATTACATCCAACAGTTTTTACTCAATGAGCTGAAGATAATATCAAGGGCTGATTAGAGCTGATAAAAGTACACTGATAATTACATAAAATATTTTTCCACACATCAAGCACCATAAAGGACTAGAAAGCAAAGAGAACAGTGGAAATAATATACTACTTATTTAATAACAATTTAGTTGATTTTATTAACATATGATTTTTATAAATACTGAGAAGAGTTTAACATATAACAGTTTCTCCTAACCTAACTACACACACACACATATATATTACATTAGCTTATACATGTGCAGACAAATTGCAAAGACAAATATCAATGACATTGAATCTTTCTGTGTACATTACAAGGTATTAAATACGTGTATGATAAGTTATACAGCATGCTAATGCAGATAACTGCTTATACTGATTTCACGTCAAATAATATATTTATTTGACCTTGTATTTATTTTGGAGTTGTTAATGATCACAAATATGTAATACAAGTTAGAACTCTAGCACTTCATGCAGAAGTTGCTAAAAGTGTGAAGCCCACATTGCTGATGTCCAATAAGAGGATAGAATACGTTATCTCTTTTTAATGGGAAATGTACATTGCATTTGGTGAATAAAAAAGCTTAGAGAGAGAAAAAACAAGTAGAAGCACTATATTCTTGGCAAAAGGTATACACTTTTAGGCCCTTTTTGCACAGATCCCCCTTGTCCTTGTGGGCAGGCGGATGGGCAGTGTGTGTGTGTGGGCATCTGTGGGATTGCCACAGAGGGTGGGTGGGGGTGCATGCATGCTCTCGCACTCCACCCACCTCCAGTCATCGCCCACGCACAAGCAATGGGTACCAATGTCGGATGCTCTGTGCGTGGAGATGGGTGGAGGTGGGTGGGCGTCCATGGGCTGGGCTGCGCACCCACCGTGGCCTCCACCCATCCCCCCTGCACTGCCGGCCCGTCTGAAAAGGGCCTAAGTATTGATATTGAAACAACTGCGATCACAGCCTTCTTTCACCAAGGACAAATGTTTTCTGATAACAATGTATTTTTATGCTGTCGTTCCCTTAATGGAACAAGAAATAACTATTCAACACAGTGTAGGTAAATAGTTAAATTAAGCCCAAATCCTGAAACCACATACAAAGAAGTAGTTCCACTGAGGTCAGTAGGACTAGTTGTAACTGAATAAGTGATTCAGGATTGTAGAAGTTAGCATTTACACCATAAGATTAATAGAACTCTTCTTTCAATTAAGAACATGTGAAATTTGAAAGGAACATATATCTATGTTTCTGTCTATGTCCAGAAAGATCCAACTTAGATCAATATATGGGAGAATGTGTGTCTATAAATTATATCTGCAATTGAATTGTGTTGATTGACAAATAAAAAGGCATATGTGAAGCCTAAGATATGATTTATAAAACAAAATATCTGAGGCCATGAGATGGAAATATTTGGTAAACTTTTTTGTCAGTTATACAGAAGCAGTTCCATAACTTGAGTAATGTGGGATTTGTAGTTAAACTTTGGATCTGGATGTTAAATATGTAAGGTCAACAATACAGCTGAGCTTACAAATGTAACCATGAGTTTTCCCTTCTCTTCTCCTGCTCCCACTTGTATTTACAGAATTAAGATACCATATTTGGGTCCATGAATAAGCACAGCATGTTCAATATGTCCATAGTTATACTGACATTTGTTCCTAATTCATTTATTTAAAAGTCATTATTCAGAACAAAAGATTCATTAACAATCTTTACAGCTGAACAACTGGTGGAGTTGCTGTGTTATGAATATCATTTTAATCCAAATTAGAAAACTACACAGGTGTGTTGCTACAAAATATTGACATATTGCAACTCCCTCAGAATGTGCTTAACGTTTCCATATAAACAAAAAACACAATAAAAGGAGGGTCTTAATATTAGAACTAGAATCACTCCTGCACTTCATTAATGCTGAAGCATTATCTGGCCTGATACGTTATTGCTATGCACACACGCACACACAAATTATGTCTTTTATAGACAATATTCACTATTAATATAGCCTGAAATGTTAATGCTGGCAGAATTTTTTCCCCAACAGATTTTATTTATGAAATTTAAAATACAGTTTTCAAGATGTAAAATATGAAAAAGAGCTGAATCCCCCCTTCTGTAATGATCTAGATAAATAAAAACAAATGTGTGGTATTTTAATTAAATCTATGCTTCCCAAAAGCCAAATAGACTACTAACATTGGTATAGTTCTTATGATTTCAGTACTTATATTTGATGATTTTTAATATATAGCTTAACTTTTTAATTATCTAGAAATACATTTTGCATGCACAAATTTTAATGTTTTGAATTAAAAACAAGAGATGTTGTTGATTTTATTCATTATTTATGGCAATCTACCTACTAGGTTATCAACAGTTTAGAGCACTATAGAGTTGAGCACTTAGAAAAAGTGGTTTTGGTTGATAACTCTTATTATAATATTCATGAATTTTGACTTATTATTGAATAAACTCAGATGTTTTACAGGCGATCAGTGTCCTGATAATCTGAGTACAGTACATAATGTGCAGAGTCCTATATAGTGTATTTTAATTGATTATTTATAAAAATAATTCCTCCCACAAAATAAGTATACACAGAAATAAACAATGCAGAAGATAAACAATAAAAAACGGAAGTGTCTGGGTGACAGCTTCTGAGTTATTTTTTTAAGGTCACTTTCCGGTACACTTTTTTGTTTACTGCTGTCTCAAAAAACCTTTTTCTCGTTTGTGTTTATTTAAATATTCACATACCAAGAAGAACACAGTGAAAGTATATCATGGCTGCCTATTTCCTTTTACCTCTGCAAATATCTATTTTTAATTATTGCAAATAAAAAAAATCTGAATGAAAAAGACAGAAAGAGAGTAAACAATACAGCAACAATAAAAGACTTTACTTAGCAGCATCTCACTTAATGGATTTTTTTGGTGCCTTTTTTGTTAAATTATCTCCTCAAGAATTTTAAACAGTAATTCCAATATACAGATAGATATTAAGAAAAGTCATGCTGCAATAGAATTTTAAAGTATTAACCTAATTGATCCTTAATAAGGAAATTTTGTATTAAGCATCACCATAATAGTTAGTTACCATTTATTAATGGCCGTTTACAAGTTTATGCAACTGTTCTTAGTATATTTTTCTGTTACACAGTAGACATTTGGAATAAGTTCCTGGTTATACAAGGGGGGAAATGAGTTTAAGGATTTGGGGTTTTTACTCAAAACTCCATAGGATTTATTTATGCTTTATTATCTTGACAAACTTTGGGGGTAAATATTGTACACAGGAACAAACTTGGGTGTTGTTCATTTGCACATTATCAATAATAGGACCCTCTAAAAGAGAAAAAATCCATGTTTTTAAACAGGATTTTCTCTCAGGTCCTACATATAAAAATACAAACAAAAAACATCTGAAATAAAATGCATCTATCAACTAGCTCTCATCAGTATTAAGTAGTAATTTTTTTGCTATCAATAACGCCTTTGTAGAGTATGCATGTAAAAGACTAAAGGTAGTATATTTACATCAATTACCTATATTTTACAGATTATCGTTCCTGATAAAATACTGCTGCAGTGAAAGTATTGATTTTCTTTTCCCTTTGGAAACAATACCAGCTTATTGAAAGCTATCCTTAGAGAAACTTCTATCAAAATAAAGACACACTGCTTTAAAAAGTCTTTGAACATGCACAATTAATTAAATCCTCTATGCAAACATTTTATAGTATCAATCTCTAAACATCTGTGAGCTACTTTAATAGCCCATTTAAATAATGTGCTCACATACAGCAAGGTCTGATTAAAGATTAAAACATGAATATAAATATGCTACCATGGGGTATAACTCCAAATAAAATAGCTTGTTCACAAAACAGCTTTATGTCACCTCCTCTCTTTCTTTGTAACTAATAGTTTTAAATTAACATTATAGCTCAGTCTGCAATAGCTCAACAAGTAGCAAAATCAGAAAAACTCTCCTTCTCTGCATTTAAAAATGTACAGCAACCCACTACAAGCAGCAAACGTCATTTAAATGCAATACTCCCTTAGCATGCGACCCCCTCAGAAGGCACATAGCAACTTCCACTTTTGGAAAAAAGAATAAAGTCCTTGTAAAGTAGTGTAGGAAGGCAGCAATAATCAGAGAACTGCCTTCTGTCCAGGCACTGAGACATGCTGTCCACTGGTGCACCCTAGACCCACTGGCCAAGAATAAAGTGCCTATTGTCTCAGCACTGTACTAATTGTGAAAAAACAGACCATGCAGTAAGCATAATAATTATCCAGACAAACAAGCAAAGGCAATCAAGGAAGGAATGAAAGGAGTAAAAATACACATCCAGACAAAGCAATCCTAGAATGAAATTAATATTCATAATGGAATGTTAGCCAGCAGAAGGTCTCCATTCATGGCATGGCTATTTCATACAAGAGACCATTGTCTACGCATAACAAAATCAGTATATGAAGAAAAATTCATGTAACATTGGTGAGAAGAAAAGCATTTCTTTCCGAAAACACTTGCTCCTAGTCCCAGCATTTTGATCAAGAAAAGTTTTGGACTCCTTCATCCGGTAATATTTTAAAAAGTTGTCTCTGCATCCACGCCTTCCTGGTTTTCTTTTTTAGTTTTTTTTCTTCATTTGCAGCTGTATAAATATGGACAAAAAGCCATGCTTGCCCAAACAAAGAAAAAATGGACTTAATATGCATAACCTCATTAACTAAATTTAATTATGCCAAGCGGCATATTAATCAGTAGTTGCTCCAGTTACTGTATTCATTGAAAGGGAGGAGGACTCCAAATTAAGGGAAGCGTGGGGGACAATTGCATACTGATTAGGAAGCTGCTCACAACGTGATACAATACACTTTCTAAATAATTATTCAGAGGAAACAGAATAAAGAGGCAGATTGCTCTGTTTTAAGACCAACTCAAGAACAATTAGCCAAGAGTATGATGACATAGCTTCTTTCTTTTTTCCCGTGACTGCTTCTACCTCCACATTCTCACACCAGTCAGCTTGGCATACACTGTAAAATTTGCATTTGTGTGTGTTGGTTTTTTTTTTTAAGAAAAGAAAAAACTCATGCTGTCCTTGCTGGCTTTATAAAAGAAGGCCCATGCCCCCATCACAATAGAAGAGAAACCTTATCTAACATGCTGTAATGTTTAGGGGCTTCGCAGAGTCACTGAACTTGCGTTTGAAACTTTTGCACAGACTGTGAACTTTATAACACGTGCATCACAACAATGAAGGAGGAGTTCAAAAAAGGAAAAAAAAACTTTTGGGAAGAAAAAAAAAAAATGTTATCACACCAACTTACCATCCACCAAGTCCTGGCTGACATGTCATAACATAGCTGCCATTTTATGGAGCTGTCCGATGCTTTTCCTGCCATTACGCTGTCAGCAACCTTCATCAGATGCAGCTCAATGGAAGATAAGACACCTAATCAAGAAAACATCAGCAGTGGCTTGCTGGGCTACATGTAGGCCAATCCTTATCACACTGCATCATGGGAAAAGCTCCTTTATTAGCAAGAACTCCATCCTCACAGATATAAAGACAAGGATCAGGTTTTGTGTGTGAGAGAGTGTATGTGTGTCTGAAGGGATTGGTGAAACTAGTTAGCATTCTTTGTGTATCATGTGTACAAGAGTTAAGTATCTTGTAAGTGGGCGGCTAAATGTTTTGCTCGGCTATGCGGACAAAAGTTTATTTGCATTCTTTTCTGTTGTATATTGTCCATAGTCAGCTCTGAGGAGATGAAGGGGGAAAGGAGTGGGGGGGGGGGGGAATTGTTCGGAATTAATATCTCCCCCAACAAAGACATAACAGTTTCATTGACACAATCAGGGCATGGTTCAGATGTCACTGCATACACAGAGAGAGACTCACTCATACACATGCACAGAGCGGAACACACAGGTAGCAGCTGCAGCTGGATTCAGCTGAGGTTGCCAAAGGCTACAAACCCCATTCTCATGCTGGACATATGGAAACAGTTTAACTCTTTACAATCAGTGTTTAACAAGAAATCAGCAGACTGGAAGGGTAAGTCAGCATGAAGAGTGGGGGTGTGGCCAGAATTTCTGTGCTAGAAACGGGGGAAAGGACGGGAAGAGAAGACTACCTCCCCCCTGCCCCCCGGGGTCGGTCATGAAGAACTATCATCTCCGTTCTGTGAGAGTCCACCTCCCCACCCCATCACTTCTGAAGCACAATCTGTTGTACCAATCACTCACAGAGAGAAATTTGCCAAGCAAAATTTCTTTTTCCTGTGAAGATACTACTATTCTTCTGCTTGAAAATTTAAAAGGTGCTATGCAAGAAGAAAGAGTTCAGAGATTATTTAACCTCACTAACAAATCTATTTTAAAAAAATAAATACTTTTTTTTTAAAGCACATACCTATCAGAAACCCAGATTAGCAGTTCCCATAAAGAAAAATGTTTTTGCCAGTTTCCTACTTCCATGAACCAAAGTTGATTTTACACCTGTACTGTCATTTTTTTGCAGTTTGAGATACTTCTCTAGCTAGGACTCATACTTCAGGAATCAAACTTTTAAAAAAATGAATATGAAAACAAAAACCAGATCATTGTTCAGATACCCAAAGCATTTTATACAAGCTGTGTTTTCAGTGGCTATTGTGCATTCCAGTGTCACACACATGCATTTCTTTTTGGTCTATACATTTTACAGATGAAAAGCCACTGCAGCTGACGAGCTCCTTAGGGTGTTATGTGTATTCACCATTGGCTACAAGTAAATAGCAATGTTAGGCTGAAGGAGTACCGGAGGTGCCCTGGGCACTGTATGCATATACAAAACACATGTGGGAGATTTTCATGAATAAAGACAATCTTTTCCAAGTATCATGTCTGATTCTATTTAGTCTCTCTTTTTTCTTCCCTTGTCTCTCCTTTTGCTTGCTCTCTATAAATGCTGCTTCCCAGGATAATCTGTCTCTCTCAGCTGGCAGGACAAGGGAGCGGTGGTTGCCACTGCAGTTGAATATTCCCATGGCCCTTTTGCTGATGTTCAGGAGCAACCCATATGTTCAGAAGTGACATGTAGCACCTTTGATCGTCTAGTGACCCAGGAGATGAATTTGGCACAAAGAAATCACCTTCAGCACACAGCAACCTGCAGGAATCACATTGTATCTGTGATTCAGAGAACTTGAAGTGGCCATGATTCAAATCACAATATGAGAAGTGCATCATTTACTGCATCGTAAAATACGGTCCCAAAACCAGATGCAGTAGAATATTAGGCTGCACTCACAAGCAATGTTGTTTCAGGAGAAATCTTTTTCCCTTGCCTTTTTTTTTTTTTTTTTTTTTAAACCTGTGGAAGGATTAGTTCACAAAATACAGTGGGTGTAATGTGCATCAACTTCATAAAAACTAAACTAAACAAAAACTAGGTTTACAATCATGCTAATTCCCTCACATGCAATTTTCGTAACATGTGAAGAAGGGATTAATGCACCTGTCAGTTTGTCTGCGCTGTAATGTCAATGGAGAGCTATGAGGCATTATGGAATACCTAGCCATGTCAATACCGGGTAACATTTAAGTGTGGGAACATTTTAAAAGCACAATTAAAATCTGTTGGAAGAAACTGAAGATTTGGAAGAAAAGCCTTAGCCATTCTATTTTCCCAGTGCTTTCTGTTTCATGCCCTTACAATGAGTTCATACCCCAGCTTTGTGGTTTGCAATATATAGAATCATTCATAAGAAAAAACCCATGCACATGGATAATTTGGGACTTTAAATCAATGTGGCCATTCTGTTTTCATTGCCTCATTCTCAAACGATAATTCCATATATGTACACAAAGCCTTTCATCCTGGATGTACATTACAAATGGGCCAAATGATACGAGGTATTCAAAATTCAGTTTTTAATGTTATATTACCTATGGAATGCCATGTGTCTTGTTCTTGTCTCTCAGTTCCCTTCTTCCCTTGTGTTCTAGACTCCATGCTCTAGCCTACTCCTTGATTGCTTGTTTCCAGGTCTCCTGGCCCCTAGCCTCTATTATCCTGGATCCCTGGTTCCTTTGTGTTTCAGTCCCGTGTTCTGATTCCCCTCTGTCTAGTCTCCTTATCCTGGGCCCTGTATCCTAGGTATGCTTCCCTAAGAACCTTGATGATTTATTTATTTTATTTATATATTTACATTTTTTAGTCGCTCCCTCATGCCATGGCATCTTGGGGCAACTTACAAAGGCAAAGTATCAACAATAAAAAATAAAAATAGAAACAACAATATAATTTTAAAATTCTATAAAACACATTCCCCCCCTGCCCCACTACCCCATCCTCCCCTCCGAAGGCCTGGGCGAACAGCCAGCAGACCTGGGGTCTGGCAGGCTTCCTCCGGAAGGGAGTTCCAGAGTCGCGGCATGGCCACCGAGAATGCCCTCTCCATTGTGGGGCCCTGTTTTACATGGACCTCCAGGAAGGAAGGAGGTCATCCTGGGGCGCGGAGGGCGAGGCGGTCCCTAAGATATGAGGGGCCCAGACCGTGTAGGGCTTTATAGGCCAACACCAACACCTTGAATCTGGCTCGGTACACTATAGGAAGCCAGTGCAGAGCGCGGAGCACAGGCGTAATGTGCTCCTGTCGACCCGTGCCCGTGAGGAGACGGGCCACCGCGTTCTGCACTAGCTGCAGCCACCGAACCAGTGTGAAGGGAAGCCCCACGTAGAGAGCGTTACAGTAGTCTAGCCTCGAGGTGATGAAGGCATGAATGAAGGTGGCCAGGTCAGGCCTGGAAATGTACGGCTGCAGCCTCTGCACCAGATACAACTGGCGGAAGGCGGCTTTAGCCACTGCCTTCACCTGTCGATGCAGGTGGAGGTTTGAGTCCAATAACAGACTCCCAGACTCCGAGCCTACTGGGCTACAGGAGGGTGGACCACTCCCTACCAGGGGGGGGGGGGCAACACCTCCCTTGCCCTACCCATCACCATTACCTCCGTCTTGTTGGGATTGAGCCTGTCTGCTCTGCCGCATCCAATCTGTCATGGCCTTCAAACACTGGGAAAGTACTGAGATGGCAGGACCTGGGTCGGATGAAAAGGAGAGGTACAGCTGTGTATCATCAACATATTGGTGACATTGCACCCCAAACCCTCTCACAATCTTCCCCAAGGGCTGCATATACACATTAAACAGTAACGGAAACAGAATTGAACCCTGCGGAATGCCACAGTTTAGGGCCCGGGGGCTAGATGTTTCAGCCCCCAACACCACCCACTGGTTTCTCTCCGAGAGGAATGAACGGAACCACCCAAGGACAGTCCCGTCCAGATCCCCCAGAGCTCGCAGTCGTCTTAACAGCAGCCCATGGTATCAAAAGCGGCCGAGAGATCTAGCAGGATCAGAAATGTTGAACGACCTGGGTCCATCTCCTGGCAGAGATCGTCCATCAAGGCCACCAACGCCGTCTCTGTACTATAGCCAAGGCAGAACCCAGACTGAAAAGGGTCGAGGAAACCGATGCTGTCCAGATGACCCCGGAGCTGCCATGCCACCGCCTGTTGAATAATCTTCCCTAAAAAGGGTTGCACTGGAACCAACGCATCCCTGCAACATGTAGTTTTCACAAGTGTCCTCTTTTAAAGGGGAGGTATGGCCACCCTACCCCTATCGGCTACCCTATGGCTCTCTAGTTCTCTGTGTCCAGCCTTGTCCCCTGGGTCCCTTGCTATTGCCTCTGGTCTGCTTCCCTTTGTCCCTTGTCTTGTTCCTAGGCCCTGTCCTTGGCTTTGTCTCCTGGTTTCTCCTTGCTAGTCCTGGCTCTGTATCCTGAATCCCTAACATCCACCTACATCCCAGAGGCCCCATGCCCTGACAGTTCTGAGTTTATACTGCCACCGTGGACTCTGACTAAAAGAGGGAGCCTGTGGGTGGCAGCATAAATAGTAAAGCCCCTGCAAAGCGAAGTTCCCCAATGGTGAAACTGACAAACAGAAAGATCTCCCTGCAAGGCCAACTCTTTACTGGTGGGATTGAGGATGCAAAGCTCTCTCTGAAAGGCAAACTTTCTGCGGTTGGTGAAACTGATTAAGCAAAGATCTACCTGCAAGACATACTCCCTGCTGGTGGAATTGACAAGGCTGAGCCCTGCTGCTGAAGTGATTGAACAGATGTTGCTTCCATGGTGCAACATGCAGGGGCACTCCCTTGCCTCCAGTTGTTCCCACAGATTGACTGAGGAATTCCCCAGATTTGTTCCTGGAAAGAACCCAAAGCAAAACCATGTTCATGTTCAGTCTGTGGGTTACTCCTGGGTTTGAGTGGCCAAACATGTTTGCCCTAGTATTAGGAGGCTGAAAGAGTGGCAAACATGATGTGTAAAGACTGTGTGTGTGTGTGTGTGTGTGTGTGTGTGTGTGTGTGTCACGCTGACCAGTAGTAGCAGGAAGATGCTTTCTTGGGAGCGTTTTGCCTTGTGAGTGTCCTAAAGGTTGGTCTTACTGTCGCCCTCTGATTATATTATATTGGGCACCACTTCCTTATGTGATTTGTACTTATTTGTACTAAAATTATTATTATTATTATTTTAGATTTATAGCCCACTCTTCTCCTAAAGGACTCAGAGAAGCTACAACGGGGGCGGGGGGGGGAGGGGGAATCACAAAGAAATACAAAAGAAATTAGAAGAAAAAAAAACCAAGCAGACTCCTACAGAGGAATGCAGAAGTAACTTGGATGAGATGAGGGTTCTGTAGCTGGAAGACTCACCATCAGGGTTGTAAAAACCCACATGTCAGCTTATCCCTCAAGAGCACACTTTGGCCCTTTTTACATGGATGGGGGTGGGTGAGGGGGATGGGTGTTCTGGTGCAGTGGGTGGAGGTGTGTGTATGTACACAGACACATACACNTAATAATAACATAAGAAGAGCCATACTAGATCAGACCAATGACCCATAAAACCCAGAATTCTATATTAGACAGTGGCCATTGTCACCACATCCTGGAAAAAGACAAGAACACCAGATATGAAATTTAATTTTGTTGTTTTGTTTTGAATCAAGTTTTTGGTAACAAAAAAGCCATTGCTGTAGCAAGCCTCACTGTGGCCTCTTCCTTTGAAAGGGGCAGGACAAACCTCTCTGCCCGATAGTACTGCTGAAGGTAGGCGGGGGAGGGCTGAATGTAAGGCCGTTTTTACACTGATCCCCCCCCCCCCGCATACTCATCCGAATACCGGTTTGGGGGGGGGGGGCGGCGAAGAGGCATCTGTGTAAAAACGACCTTTGTGAGATGGTGTCACAGATCCCAAAGATCCTACTCTGCCCTGACCCTGCAACTTGCTAGGAATCAGGGACATGATTTGCCCAAGGCCTCCCAGAAAATCGATAAGAGGGTATTTTCAGACGTTAATGGAACACGCTCAACCACAGTGAACCACGGTCAATCCTGCGGCGGGGCCAAAGTGCCCTGAGCATCTGTTCGGCGGCCGTCAGATGTTCACCATGGTCAATACCCACATGGGGTCAAAATCAATCACGCTTCCAGGGCTCCCCGTCAGACAATCTCCGAAAGCGTGGTCAAAGAGATTCCCACCGGGAAACAACAAAAAGTAACGTGTGGACGGCAATCACTGGCCGGAACCAAAGAAAATGATCCCCAGCCACAAAGCACGCAACATTGCTGCCAGGCAACCAGCGACAACACAGCCACCGAAGGGAGATTTAAAGGGCAAACTACAGCAGGGAAGTGTGGCGGGATGGAGCGAGGAGGGAGGCGGAAGAGAATGGTGGGCAAGAGAGCGAGGGTGGAGAAGGCAGTGGCAGGGTAGTGGTGGAGGGAGCGCAGGCGGAGGAGGGGGAGGCGGGGGTCATGTAGAGGATGGAGGAGGCGGAGGGACAACACCCGCAGCAGCCAGGACAGGACGCCCCGGGGACAGCAGCCGGACCGGGGGAGTAGGCACCCCAGAAACGGGTAAGGGGAAACAAGGGGAGGGGAACAGGGGGCACAGGGGCACCAAGGGGGGGCAGGGGGCCTGCCCGGGCTCCCGGCAGGGAGGGGGGGAATGGGGGTGGCCCACGAGAGGGGCCAGAAACACACCCAACCATAACCCCCCCCCGCGTCCTGCAGACACGGAAACAGGCCCGGGTGGACGAGCCCCCGGAGGACACCGGCCCAGCCCAGGCGTTGGTGGAAGAGGCGGTGGAGGAGGAGGCGGACCCACAGGGGAGATGAGGGAGGAAGCCCTACCACAGAGGGGGCCAGTGGGGGCTGCAGGAGACACGGGACCTCAAACGGATCTGGGGGACCCTGGGGTACCAGTTGGAGCTCGTGCTCAACCAGCGGAATGAACACATCTACCAGGACATAGTGTGGGAAATGGAGGCAGCGGGGCACCATCGCACCATGGTACAGTGCCGCTCCAAGGCCAAGGAGCTGAAGAGGAGGTACAAGGCCATAAGGAACAACAATAGGCGGTCCGGACACGGAGCCCGGACTGCCCCCTTCTATGAAGCCCTGGACCGAATCCTGCACGTGAAGGACTCAATAGTTGCCCCATGGCTCATGGGGAGCGCAGTGGTCCAGGGCAGGGAACGGGCCAAGGTACCCCCTCCCCTCACCGCCCCCCTGGTAGACACAAGCTCCAGGGCCCCGGAACCCCAGGAGGAATGCCCCGGGACCTCCGGCACCAGCAGTCCCCCCTGGACAGCAGCCTGGAGAGCACCCACCCCCAGGCCGGACAGGCGGAGTCTGAGGCTGGCACCATCATCACCCTCAGCCAGTGGTCAATGGGGGAGCATTCCCACACTGAGGGGCCGGCCTCGGAAGGATTGGAGACTGACATTGAGGGTAAGTGGGTGACTGGGAGGGGAGAGGGACCAGGCCCACGGGGGCATGGGCCAAGAGGGGGATGGCCCACCCACACACCCCTACACCAACAACCCCCCTCCTCTTTGCCCACAGGGCACGGAACACCCCGGCACCAGACCCAGGCGGGTGAGCAGGCAGGTGCCGAGGAGCCTGGGCAGCAGGTGGAGGACCCAGGTGAGGCACGCGGTCTGGGTGGGAGGGTCCACTGGGGCATCTGGAGGGGGTCCCGGGGCACTTGGAGGCAGTGGGAGGGGCTGGGGAGGGGGTGCGAAGGGGCCGAGTGACACGCCCGGGGGGCCCCGGAGCCCTGGTCCCATCCCAGGGCCGAGGGCGGGCTCCCAGGGTGGCAGGCATCTCATCTTCCTGTACCCTACAGGGCAACAGCCACAGTCTCCAGGGCCTGTGCCCCCAGCACAGTGCATGAGGGAGCACCGGGCATGGGTTCACCGGCGGAGGGAGGACCAGGCGGAGAATATCGTCCGGACCTCAGTGGAACAGGGGGAGAGATTGATAGCGGCCATGGACTGGATGGAGGCAGCCATCGAGCGGTCCCTGGAGCGGGCGGAGGTGCAGGACATGCGGCTCCAGGCCAAGGTGTGCCTGGAGCGGAGGCGGGAGCGCCGGGAGCACAGCAGGCAGGTGGAAGCGCTCGGGTGGCTGGAGAAGGCCATCACAGGGATGGTGCGGGAGCACTCTGTCAAAATGGACAGGTCCCATGATATTGGGACCTCCTTGTTCCTGCACGTGGACACCATGTGTACCTATGTGATGGCAGCCGCCCCTCCAGGCACCCTGCCCGCCCAGGTCCCCATCCTGGGTCCCTTGGCAGCCCCACCCTATCCCCAACCGCCCCAGCTGCCCCACAGGGGCCGCGCATCTGCCTCCCGGTCCCCCCTGCCCTCCGGAGGGTGCAGCCGCTCAGGGGGCCCCCCGGGTCCAGGGCCCTCCCTCCCACCAACCACCATGCCCCCCCCCGCTGGCCCAGGAGGCAGCCCAGGACACTGCTGGGAACACGGACAGTGGGGGGGAGGGGAGCTCATAGAGCTCCATAGCGAACACTGGGCGCTCAAGGGGGCATCCCAGGAAACGGGGTGGAAGGGGTGGAAGGGGGAGGGCAGTTTGAGGTGGGGGGCACTATAGGGGGCGGGACCCGGCTGGGGTGGAGGGAGAGGGGTCGGGTGCACATGTACACGCGGGTGAAATAAATTGTGGTTGCACTATATTGCTTCCTGTGACCATTATTGGGCAACAAGGGTGGGGGTGGGGTACCGGACCGCCTCCCTTGTAGGGGCTGGGCCAGGGAACCCCTGGGCCTGGGCCAGGTTGTTGCAGCCCTCACACCTCGGCCTCCCAGCTGATATGCCTCACCAGGGCGTCCTGCATGCGCTTGGCATAACGTTACTCCCTCGGGTTCTCAGCGTTCATGTACAGGGGCACTGGGCCGGGGGGCCAGTTGGGCTCAGGGTATTCCAGGGCTGTCCCCTCAGTCTCGCACACGTTGTGCAGCACACAACAGGCACCGATCACCAGGGTCAAGGTCTCCACAGTGTAGTCTAGCCGCCCAGCGAGGCTCCTCCAGCGCTGCTTGATGGCCCCGAAGGCTCGCTCCACTACGGTCTTGGTGGAGCACAGGCGCGTATTCTATAGCACCTCCGCAGGGTTGCGTGCGACTGGTTACACCTTCATTAGCCACCGAGTGAGGGGATAGGCAAGGTCGCCCAGGATACAGGGGGGCATCGGTACCCCCTCGATCCAGGTCATCCCCATGTCAGCAAAGTCCCCCCAGAACATCCGGGCATAGAAGGGGGAGATGGTCATGATCCGGGCATCCGAGTTGCCCGTGAAGATGTCTATGAACCGGTCCCGGTGATCCACAACCACCTGCAGCTGCAGTGAGTGATACCCGTGCCTGTTTACATACTCTGCAGCCTCCCCTGCAGAGGGGCGGAGGATCTCAATGTGGGTGCCATCAATGGCACCCATGCAATTGGAGAAGCCTCTGGCCGCGAATCCTGCCATCACAGCCCCCTGGTCCACCAGCTAGATCATTCTGTCCAGGAGCACGCCCCCCCACAGCCTCATACACATCCCTGAGGATACAGGCAACAGTGCTCAGGCCAACCCCGAAGTTGGTGCTGGGAGACGGACCAGCAGAAGTTGGGCGTAGCTAGGGCCCAGACCCCTATAGCCACCTGCTGGACCATGGGGATGGGGGTCCTCATGGGGGTGTGCTGTCATTCAAGCCAGGGTGTAAGGAGCTCAGCGAGCCAGAGCATGGTGAGCTTGTCCATCCTAAAGTGGGCCCTCCAGGCTGTCTCGTCCCACTGGGCCAGCGCCCTGGCCCACCAACACTGGGGCCGCTCAACGACCCATATCCACCTGTCAATGGACATAACGAGCAGGGCTGCCCAGCGCATGGTCTCCCTCCCCCATTGGAGGCGCCCGGCCACCTCACAGATCGCCGCAGGCCAGGTTCGGCCCCAGCTCACAGCCTTCTGGTCTGCCCCGGAGAGCCTCTGCTCCCTGAACCGGGCAAGGGCTCTCCTGCACCCATGGTGGGCCCTGCAGGCCCTTGCAGCTCTCCAGGCCAGGGAAATCCACAGGCGGGTGCCCAGGTGCTGCTCTGTGGTAAGGAGGTGCAGCTGCTCGGTGTAGTCGCGGTACCACTCGGCTGCGAGGTGCATCCAGTAGGCGGTTGCCCTGTCCCGCTCCATGGTGGTGGTGGCCCTGGAGGTTGTAGGACGGTTATGTTGGCCCGGTAATGGCCTGGGAGGCCTGGGGCCTCGCCCCCAGCTGACCGGGCCTCTCAATGTGATGCTGGTGTCCGTGGGCATGCGGTTGGGTGCACCTGCTGTCATTGCCTGGGGCCTAGCGCATGCATGGGCGTGCATGGCTGTGCGTTCCTTGTGCAGCTGCATGCCTTCAGCCATCACCACCACCCCTCCCTGTTTGCAGCACCATGTCCTTGCCGTCCTGATTAGCCGTCCTGTTTAGACGCTTGTTTCCTGCAGCTGTGCCGGGTCCGCACCCCACGCCTCGCTCTATTGCTATACAATGTTGCAGCCCGTGGCCACCTGTCCTGTCCTTGGGACCCCTCGGAGTCCCCCCCGGCCCTGGAGCATATGTGTGCTCCCCTGTCTGTGGTGTTATTCTCCCTGTCTAGCTGGACCATGGCTGGTTGTGCATCCACCGGGCTCCCACTTCCCGGCCCCTATGGGGCCCCCCATAGCTGGACCTTCCACGAGACCATGTCCCTGTGTGACCTGTGGCATACCCCAGCCATGCAGCTGCTCCTGGGCTGCCCGGACAGCCAGTCGGGTGCTTATGCGAGTCTGAGCTCTGGTCTTCGCTCCTTCAGCTATGAGGTGAGCACTCGTGATTGCCAGATGCATGCGGAGACTCTGGGGCTGGTTCCCTTCCCCGATGGGCGCATCCCAGAGTTGAGGTGCTCTCATGTGGCCTGGTCCGTGGCTGAGACTGTGTCTGCGCTGTCTGTGTGCAGCCTGGTCACCTACACGATCTGCCTTGCGGAGGGGGGCCCTGCCTTGGCTGTGTCCTATTTTGGCTGTGTTCACAGGGCCCGTAGGTACCAGGGCTCCCATGGGGCGGTGTATCACCAGCTGTTAGGGCTGGGACAGCTTCTGTGCCCCCCTGCTGCTGACTGCTGTGTGTCTGAGCCTACCGTGGCAGAGCTGTCGGCACTGTTGGGTGTGTGGGCCCGTTCGGATGTGCAGTTGGGGCTGTCTATGCAGGATCCATTCGAAGCCTACTACCTGATCGCCCACCACATGTCCTTGTTGGGGTACCGCCGGGGCATGATCCATTGGCCCCACCTGGTTCACTGGGCGGGGCACCCGGCCCCTGGGCCTGTTGTGGCCAACAGTAGCTGGCTGTGAGCCCCGGTGTGCCTCCCGGGCCCCTGGTTGCCTGCCCCCATGTGGGCTCCTGACCCTGTCTGGGGGCCGGTTCCCGCTGGCTGATCCCCCCGATGTCTCTGCCGTGCTGCTGTGCTTCCTGCTTCCCGGGGTGTTGCTGTTCCTGCCTGTGGCTCTGGGCTCCTCCAGCCCCCACCCCCCATCTGCCTCCACACCCGGTGTTCCCCTCCGTGGTTGCCTTCCCCGGTGCCTGGGTCCGGCTCTCTGCATGGCCTCACCGACCCACCTGTGTCCAGCGAACTGCCAGTGCTGCCACCTGCGACCCCTCCCCCCCCTTGGGTGCCTGTGTGACCTCGGGGTTCTGGGGCCCCTGGACTGCCCCTCCCGGCTTCCTCTTGGGGGGCGTTTGCGTCCTTGCACCTGCTGCACTGTACCGGCTCTCCTGCCTGCCCTCCATCAGCCCCTCGCCGGGGTGTGGGGTCTGTGTGTGCCTCCTGGACTGTTCCCGGCCCGCTCGCTGTGCCATGTGGGCTTCTGTTGTGCCTTGGTCCCGAGCTCCTGGGGCCTCCCATTCCGGAACTCTGTGTTGCTGTGTCGGGTGCCCGTGTGGACACTTCTGCTGTGGGGGTTGTGGTTGCTGTTGCCAGTGTCCTGCCCCTGTGCCCTTCCCCCCCTCTTCCATGTTCCACGCCCCCCCCGAGCCCGGTGTGCCTTGTGTGTTGTCTGGGTGCCCATGTCCCCCCTTCCCTTCCTTTCCCTTCTGTGTGTGTATGTGTGTGCCGGGTGTGTGCTTGTGCTGAGTGTTCCGCTATGCCCCCATTGTCTGTGTGCCTGTTGTGTGTGGTACCTGGCCGGCTCTTCTCCCTCTCCCCCCTCCCTTCCCGTTTCCCTTGTGTGGGCATTCCCTTTTGTGCCTTCTGGCTTCGTTTGCCCTCAGGCAGCCATGTCTGTGTCCCGCCCGTGCCCGGTGGGTTCTGGGTGTTTTGACCACAGCCGGGAATCAGCATCACGTCTGTTGCGCTGTCCCGGCCCGTGATCTGCCGGCTCGATTCCCTGCCATGGTTCCGGTCCCATCACATCTGTTCGGGGCTTTTATTCACCCCGGGGGGTGGTTGTTCGGTTCACCCCCACTGGGAATCCACTGTGGTGAACAGGGCGCCTGTAACATCTGAAATCACCCAGACTTGGATCCCTAGTGTCTTTCGCCTGTGCTGCACCCTGCTAAATTAGACTGGGGCCAGTGGCAGACCCTTTGCACACTCCCTTGCCTTAATCCCCCTCTTTCTGTGTGGTGCCACCTATGTTCAGTAGGCCTCTGGAGTGGCTGATCAGAGATTAATCCCCTCAGAGCAGTAGGCACAGACTGCTGAATTAGCCCTCCCCCTTCTGGAGATAGCTGCCCACAGCAATAACACAGAGACCAACAATGGTGACTTTAGAACAATCCAAGCTTTACTAAAGAAGGGGTAGCAGTAAGAACATAAGTACGGTATAGGGGAAAACCAACCAGGTCAGTTTGGCAACCCAGCCAAATCCCACCTTTCAGGTTACGTCAACTGACAATTCTTGTTAGCTACTTTAGCTTCAGATGATACAGGCCTGGCCCCTAGTACAGCAGCCTTGACTCATTTCCATTCTGGGCCATCATCATCACTCTGCCCTCTGAGCATGCCTAGAGAAACTTTAGGGAAAGTTGCAAAACGCTATTAAACCTCTATGGGCACCATATGCTTCTATTTACATAAAACAGTCTTTTGTACCTCCATGTGAGCAGTAGGAGAGACAGGCCATAACTGGCTCACACTGGCACAAGAGGAAAGCAAGGATAACTTCTTCTCCTGAACAAAAGGAGTCATTATCTAGCTGGCCTGGTTGACTCTTGGACCCACCCATCTGTACAGCATGAAATATCATAGGCCCTTTTCACACGGATGCCCCGCGGGCCCAGTGGGTGGAGATGGGTGAGAAGCGTCCGTGTGAAAACGGTCGTAGGAGTGGGCTTTTGTCACAGCCGACGAGTGGGTTTTTACATCCCTGCCCAAAGCCCCAGGCTGGGGTTTTCTTGCTTGGTAGGGAGCATGACAGAACACTCTAGTGGGAACCAGAAGTCAGAACCTGGCAGATCACAGCCCATCTGCTCAGTAAGCAAGAATACAAAGTCCTTGCCTGAACTGCTAGCCTTGGACTGGGATTTGCAATGGGGTAGTAGGTGGGCCAGCAGAATTTAGCCCAAGTGCACCCCACCCCACAGGTAAGCTTCTATGACTGGCCAGTGGAAAGGGCATATATTTTTACAGCCCTGCTCATCACTATCATTACACAACAACTTAGGTCAAAGAGTAAAGTATAACTTATGTTGAAGTAGACAGGACATGTTTAAGCATATGCGTAATTACTTGAGCTAGCCAAGAAATGGGGAATAACATCTAAGGCCGTTTTTAGGTGTGCACTGGGATCAGGCGCAGGAGCAGCGAAATAGCTGCGGCGCTGTTTTACACGAACCGAAAGCAGAAGTTGTGTGCGTGATTGGTGGCCGCGCATTCTTTTCCGGCCGCGTATGTCCCCCCAGAGAAATCAGGCCGGTTCGATCGCGGTCGGCAAAGAACACGCGGCTGCCGATCACGCGCACAACTTCCGCTTCCAGTTTGTGTAAAACAGTGCCGCGGCTGTTTCGCCGCTCCCGCGCCTGATCCCTGCTGCACGTCTAAAAGTGCCCTAACTCTTGAAACAAGTTGTGACAGAGTTGCTAAGAGTCCTTGCAGAACCCCACCCCCCACCCCCGGTGAGTGTGGGGAATAAGTGCCTGCAGGAAGTCATCCTGGAACAGCCTGGCAGAGTATAGAGGCAAAAATTTGCTCCTTTAAGGGGATTGCTGACTAAAGATACAGACAGGCAGGGTGTGGATGAGCGTTCTCAGCTAGAAGTAGCCATTTGAGCCCCAGCAACAAAAGACACAGCCAGAAGATTCACAGGAGGGACACTAGGGAATGAATATTTATTGAAATGCTTGACCAAAGGTCTTGGCATATACACAAACCAGTAAGTACAAAAATAACAAAGTAACAAAATAAAATCATGCAAAAATAAAAATACAAAGTAAACAATCCTGTGGAATATACAACTAAAAGAAAAACAGTTAGATAAGCTAACCTATTCCAATCCCCAATCGTTAAGATATTGTGTACTGATCCTGTACACGTATACCAAGAATTTTGCAACAGAGAGAGTTATGGCCGGAATACTATCAGCCAGACATAAACCTCCTGTGATCTTCCTGGTGAAGATCTTATTAAAGGACAGAGTAACCTCTCTCTGGTATCAACATATAATCTGCAATACAATAGGATGTGAGCAACTGTTTCCACCTCATCTGAACCACAAGGGCAGACTCTTAAGTGCAGTGGAACACCCTTATATCAACCCTCCAACAGGCCTGAAGGGAAAGTGTTTAGCCTCGCCCTGAGGAACATAGCTCTCTGTGGGGGAGAAAGGAGACCAACCAAATACTTTGCACTGGACTTCCCATGGGGCATTACAGATAGATAACCAGAAAAAGATCTCTTATCATTGATGTTTCATGCTGGTATTCAATAACTTCAAGTCGATGGAGAAGTTCCACTGTGGCCCTTGCATATCCCTGCTATATTAGATATGGGATGGAAAGCCCCATTTGTTTGATCTTATCCTGTATTTTGATTATTCAAACACATGCAGAATTATCAGAAAAAATCAGTGGCAAAAGACCTTCTGGATTTAAAAAAGACAATCTGAGCCAGTAATTCAATGCTGCATGCCAAATAAGATATGCCAGGAAGAATCTACCTGTCTCTCTTCTACCAGTCTTGCATTAGAAATACCTGGAGGAAGTCTCAGTAAACTTTTCACAAATTTTGATTGCACTCTTTTATCCAGACCCCAAAGATGAGCCCCATACAGTAGCTGTTCCCCTATTTTGACAGAAAAAACTCTAATTGCTGGAATAATTAGTTTGCAATTTTGTGCATAAAAGCAACAATTGATTGCAAAAGTGCCCTTGCTAGCCTGCTCAGTTGCTGAGTTCACTTGCATCGTCCATGGTCTTCTTGATTGAAAAACCATGCTTAGATAGATAGTGAAATGAGGAAACCTGTTCTATCTTTTTTCCATCGATTGCCCAGACATGATTGTGTTGCTGTTTAGGAAAGTTCACCACCTTAGTTTTGTCATAGTTAATGACTAGCCCTTCAGCCTGACAACGGGCGGAGCACAGTTCTATGGTGCGTCTCATTCCCACTAGGGTCCTTGACATCAATGCAGCATCGTCTGCATATAGTAGACATGACAAATGTCTGTTACCCAGCTTGGGAGGATGATTCACCATCTGTGATACTGCAGGAATCAGGTCATTTATGTAAAAATTAAATAACGCTGGGGCCAAAATACAGACCTGTCTGACTCCACAGCAAGATCTAATTGGGTCAGTTAAATAGCCCTGTTGGTTTAGCTTAACATGAAGAGTGGTATCATTATATAGTGATCTCATAAGAAACAGGAGGCGTCTATCAATGTTAGTTTTACCTAGTTTAATCCATAATTTAGACCTAGGTATTAAATCAAATGCCGATTTTAAATCCAGGAACATAACATACAATTTGCTGCTCGATTTAGTATATTTATTAACGAAGTGCAAAAGAATAAAGCAGTGGTCCAAGGTAGATCGTCCCTTCCTGAACCCTGCTTGGTCATCAAAAAGTATATGCTCCTCATTTAACCACTGTTCTAGTTTAATCAAAAGATGCTTGCCGTACAACTTCCCAATAATATTCAGGAGACTGATGGGTCTATAATTGCATGGTTGTGCCCTATTGCCTTTTTTTTTATAAATGGGTACCACTATAGCTACTTTCCAGCCCTGAGGGATTTTCCCTATCCTGTCAATATAGGAGAATAGAGTAGTCAAAAGGGGAGTCCACCATAATATATGCTCTCTCAGGAGTTCTGATGGAATCAGATCTTCACCAGGTGCCTTACCAGGCTTAAGATGCTCTATAAGGTCCCTTATTTCATCATAAGATGTTCGAGGCCATTCTGGAAGATCTGTCAGGGAAATAGGATCACCAGAGTCAATTGTCACCTGATTATAAATAGAATCAAAATGCAACTCCCACATTATTTTGGGAATATTGTAGTATGTCAGATTCTTACACCTCCCCATTACACCATTGACCATCCTCCAAAAACCAGCACTGTCTTTTCCCTCAGCTTTAATAGCAAGTTCTTTCCAGAAGGCCTTAATGTAAGAAACCTTTTTATTGTGAATAAGTTTTGTATAGGCTCTCTTTAACTAGTAGAATTTTCTTGGGACCTTCATGAGGTTAGAGCGCCTATATGCCAGATAAATCTTAGCTATTTTTGTTTTCATACTGAAGCATTCTTTATCGAACCAGTCGGTATTGTGCCTATTCGTATACACCTTATTAGTCTTATTAGCTTCTAGTATCTGTTTAAAAGTCTGAGGAGAATATCCTCAAAGGCCTTAGTAAGTTCCCCATCATTAGTACCGATAACACACGACTCACATAAGGCAGAGATAACAGGGAGTACAAAAAATATTTGGACTTGCGTGTTCATAGCCAAATTCCATTTTGGGCAAGTATATTTATCCAAGGACATAGATTGATCTTATAGTGGAGCATATCTAGCCGAGGTTCTAACACTGGAACACGCTTGTAGTTGCAGGAACAAACGTTGATGGTCACTCAGTTGATGCAAACCAACAGCAAATTCCTCCACTTGGGGAATCAGACCCAGAGAGAGGATGCAATAATCAATCACACTCCCCCCTTTATCAGATAAATATATCAGTTTCCCATACCTGTCGCCCTGAGTGATCCCATCTAAAATTTTCAAGATTCAAATGGTTAAGCATTTTTATAAAAGTCAAACCGGCCAAATTCATACCTGAGTCTTTAGAGCATCTAGCAACCAACCAATTGGTCTCCTGGTCCATCCTACGTTTACATGATTTATACAGAGCCTCAATATTATTGCCAATTCTGGCATTAAAATCACCGGTCAGAATCATACGAGCCTCAGGAAATTGGAGCAAAAGACCAGCAATGTACTCCAATTGTTGCCAAAAATCAATACTATATCCCTTTGAGGAAGCAGGTGGAAGATAAACAGTGATTAGTATATACCTCAAACATGGTTGAGATAATATAAAACCTAGTGTGATGGGCGGACAACCTTGCAAAGAGATAATTTCAAAATCTAAAGAATTAGAAACGAAACATACCAAACCCCCCATCAGTATGCCTTTAGTATTTAAAGATGTTGCAGGCATATGAAAGGATGCATACCCATTCAATTCAATGGAATCATCAACCCAAGTTTCCTGAAGAAAAATATCAAATTGGCTCATAAAGTCTAAAAAAAAGAGGTCAGTCTCCTTTCCCCCCTAACCTGCTATGTTCTATGAGCAAAAGGCCAGAGAATTTCTTCCCTGTGCTGCCCACCTTCAATCCAAAGCACGGGCAAGATATGAATTCATATTATCCACCCGGGGCTCAGCAAAATTCCCCTTTTTACCACCTCATCCGGGATAGGTATATCCAAAGTATTTTGTCCCCAGATAGATGTTGATTCCAAATTCATAGTGGTAATCTCATCTTTAACAGTGTCATACAGTGACAATGACCCTAGGTTGTCTGAATTCTTATCAATAAACACAGCACTCACATGGGGGTTAGTTTTGTTTGCTTCCAAAATAAAAAAAACACCCTCATGATCCATAGAGGGAGTAATATAGGCCAAAGTGCCCAAATCTTTCTCCCCTGAAGCTTTATTCAAACCCTGTGTCCCAGAATGGTAAGGGTCAAAATTCAGAATCCCCTCTGTGCTTTCATGGGCTAGCAAAAGGATTTCTGGAGTCAAATGCCTAGGCACTGCCTCCCTTAAAGGACACACAATTGAGAGGAATCCTCTACCAAAGGGTTAGAACCCTGACTCGTTTGGGATTTCCCCAAGAATTTAGGGTCTTTAAATGGGGAGAATAATGGTCTAGTCCCCACTACACCCTTTACTTCTTGGGTTAAAATTCCCTGAGACTTGGGCAAAGCAGGAGTAAGTATATCCTGTTGCAACCCTCCCTGACACCCCAAAACTACCTGCAAACCAGGTTGGGTTTGCTGATTTTCATTCTTTACATCCTCCTTGGTTTTTTAATTGTTACCAGCTGTTCATAAAGATTAGACAGTCTATTAAGTGTTATGTTGTCCATCCAGTAAAAGATTTCCATATGCCCTTAGAGTGCTCGGTTCCTTTGGCAACAAGCATATTCTACCCCTCTCTTCAACCTGAGTCTCCATATCTTCAGGAGAGGTCAAATCAATTACCTCTGATTTTTTACTGTCTAAATTAGAGGGCTTGGGGTCCTGTAAACCTGATGAGAGACTAGAAATTGGGCCAGGCCTCAGGGTGACACCACAATCTGCATTCGTCATTTCTTGATTAGCCGGGGTGGTGGTGGTGGTGGTGGTGGTATTACAACCTGATTCAGCCCTCTAGAAAATACCCTTTGGGGAAAAATAGCCCTACTGTTCAGCAGTTCAGTATGGTTCATAATCACAGACACAATCTGAGAAGAAACAAATTGTACCAATAACCACCACCTTCCTTTCACATGTACTATGTGATCAATTCTCTTGATAGTGTGGCTAGTAATTGGGCTCTTCAAAAGAAGTCTTAAGTGTTCAGCCACTTCATGAGTGATAGACTAAAATGGTAACCTCCCATTAGGAAGAGGCATTAATGTAAAAACTACACAATCACCCATAATCCTAAAATGGGATAAATAATCTACCATCGAAATATCACAAGAATCAGAGAAAAACTATTCTTCTTGTAATGTTTCGTTATCACACCCAGATTGGTAAAAACCATTACTTATGGGATTATTATTATCAAAATTGCAGGAGGATAATCTCGAAGGGCCTTGGTTACCACAACTAGAAGCAACAGTTGAAAGCAAATTATCTATTTTCATGTTCAATAGGTTCGGCGGGCGATGCAGAGGTTTGGGAATTATTGCCAAGAGGAAAAATTGGTTATTAATTATAGTAAGACCAAGGTCCTGGTAGCGGGTCCGAAGGGTGCCATAAAATGCATTTGTGGTCGATCAAAGATATACAGATCAAGCAGGTGAAATCATTCCGGTATCTGGGGGTGATTTTCTTGGCAGCGACTAGCTGGAACTTACGTTTTGAGGCAGTTAAAGGGACGACAGGTAAATCTTCGATGGCAATAGTTAAATTCTATTATGGCCAAGGGGGGAAACTATTTTTACCGGCCATCCGACTCTTTAGAGCAAAGACTGTAGGCCAGATGCTGTATGCCCTGCAAGTATGGGGATTGGCTTACATAGACAAACTGGAGGGCATTCAAAATAGGTTTCTCAGAATGATCTTGGGGTACCAAAGGGTACACCTCAAGTGTTGCTGAGACATGAAGCCCATGTTACCCCATTGAGAGTCTATGCCCTCCAGGCGATGGTAATTTATTGGAGTAAACTGGTCCTCTTTTCTGCTCACAATGACACCCTCCTAGATCAAGCCCTCCAAGCAGGGTTGGGGGCCCAGTGGGTGAAGGCGGTTGAACAAGAGGTCTATAAACTGGGTTTCTCACCCCTGAGCCTGAGGTCCCTGGGGTTTGAAGCAGCCAAATGTCTTATTAAAAAAAGAGTTACAGACCAATCAGTACAGTTGGAGTATATGCTCCTTAGGGAGCAGAAGGTGGCCCCGGACTTTTTGCCATTTAACCCATTGGATTTAAGGTTGAGCTACCAGTTTGAGTGGCAAGACTTTGGAAGGAGAACAGCGTACGCCAAAATGAGGTGCAATGGTTTTCCCTCAGCCCTCCTGGAGGGCTGGTATAGGGGTGTCCCATATGAGCAGTGGTTCTGTTCACTCTGTGATGGGAGGGTAGTGGATTCGCCTGCCCATATCCTCCTGGATTGTCCAACATTAATCGGCCCTAGACTTAAATATTTGGAGGAGATTATGAGGAGGTCAACTACTGATAGCTGTATAATGCAGAAGCTACTTAGCCCTTATGACTCTGGAATTGCCTGTGCGGTGGCAGACTTCTGTGTGAAAACTCTCTAAATAAGGAGGCTGGTCGTGGGAGACAGATACTGCTGAGCCCTTGATTGGAGGGAGACCCAGACAATAGATACGGAGGCCAGTATGGTTATTGGTCCTGGGTTTAGAGCTATGGGGTTGGTAGGAATTGGTTGGGACGGTCCGTCTCCGATACGATGGAAGGCCCATCGAGTTTAATGCTTTCAGGGTCCAAGGGCAGCCGATCTACACCCCGAGAACGGCAAGGCCCCCGGTATTTTTAATCGCAGGGGACAAGTACTGTCATCACAACCCCTGGGAAGGGTAAGGTAGACCTTCTCCATATTTAAGATTTATCTTGGGTTATATAGAGTGGGAAATTACCGTGTGGTTATGTTACTGTACAGATGGCAATATGGGTGGGGAAATAGTGGCCCGCTGAGGCTGTGCTGTATAGGAGTGTGATCTACTTGTGCTATGGAATTGTACTTCGTACTCTATGATTATTTGTCTGTGTGTATATGATGTTTGTGGATGACCAAATGGCCAAAGAATAATTATAATATTGCCAATTAGGGATTAAGGGCAGTAGATTCAAGCCCGAGAACAGCAGGGCTTGTTTGTAAGGGATAAGCGCTGCCGTCATACACCCTGGGAAGGGTAAGGCAGACCGTGCCAAATTTTAGAGTGACCATATGATATTATATCGAAAAGATAAATTTATGGACCAGTTTGGTCCCAATGATGATAGGTATATTTATATTTATTGTTAATAAGTAGCAGGGTTTCTACTTGTTTTATTTGTAATTTGTGGAATTGGTTTTTTGGTTTTTTTTTGTACTTTTGGATTATTTTGCTTGTTATATGCTGTTTTGTTGATGACCGATGGTCAAACAATAAATACTGATTGATGTTCAATAGGTTCAGCTGTTTAAACAAGAATTTCACTGTGTGAGCAGTTATAAGTACATGGTCAGTCAGAAGAGCAGCTGGAGCAAAGTCACTAGAATCAACGTAGCCTTTTCCCTTGGTAGGCACATTTGATGTATACAAATCATGTCCAAAAGGACTATCCAAAGGGGATTCAATCACAGAGTCCAGGTTCTCCTTCCCATTACCTTCCACCAAGCCAGGGGCAGATTCATCTCTACCATTTCCTTGTGGGCGAGATGGACCATGTTAAACTCCTAAGGTCATCTGTCTTTATCAAGGGAGCAAATGAGTTATGTAGTGGAACCACAAAATTCCCTTTAGCAGGCTTCCGATGATTCACAACAGGGGCTAGGAAGCCATCAATCTGCCTTTGTTGAGGAGGTGACACTAAAAAGGCTGTGGTGAATGATCTCTTAGCTTTGGGAGGCATTCCAACTCTGTTAATCCAGCCTTCAGAAAAGACAAAAGAAAATCCCAAGCGAAGAGACTTTGCCTTGCTCTTAACAGAGCTGGCTGTGGCAGAACTTGGCTCCTGAAAATTGAATGCCTTGCTCATTTCAGAGCTGGTTGTGGCAAAGCTTGGCTTCTGAAGAATCAATGCCTCGCTCTTTTCAGAGCTGGCTATGGCAAAGCTTGGCTCTTGGGGGGTAAGTGCCTTGCTCTTTTCAGAGCTGGCTATGGCAAAGCTTGGCTCCTGAGGGGTAAGTGCCTCGCTGTTTTCAGAGCTGACTATGGCAAAGCTTGGCTCCTGAAAGATCAATGTCTTGCTCTTTTCAGAGCTGGCTATCGCAAAGCTTGACTCCTGAAAAATCGATGCCTCACTCTATTCAGAGCTGGCTATAGCAGGACTTGGCTCCTAAAAAATGTGTACCCCGCTCTTTGCAATGCAAAAAAACCCCACAACCTTTTGAGGGAACCAGCTGTCATATTGTTGGGTCTGCGCCTGTGCAGATCAGCTTTGGGAAGCTTCTGAAAGCTGTTTGCCCATCATGTCTTGCACCCTTGGTGAGCTCTTAGCGAGGGAATAAATGGAAGGGGCGGGGCAAAATTTACATCAGTTCCTTCCAACTCTATACTAGAGAATCTACCTCTTCAATAGGACTGTGATGCAGAGGGGAAGGGAAAGTGGGTGGGAGGTGTATGTGATGGGAGTCCATCTAGAAGAACCAAGGTTACAGGCAGTAACCTTAATTTCTTCTTTGAGTATGGCTCTGCACTCACACCATTGGGAGAGCATTCAGCAGTAATCCCCATCAGGAGGAGGTTGAGGACTAGTTGAAGACAGACTGAAAAACGGCTCTCCCAAAACCAGCAATGGAATGTGCTACAAAGTCCAAAACATAATGTTTGATAAATGTGTGGGTAGAACTCCAAGTGGCAGCCTTACATATTTGATCTACTGGGAACCTCCTAAAACAGGCTGCAGAGGTTGCCATGGCTCTGGTGGAATAAACCTTTAAGTCAGTTGGGGGTTCCTTTTCTGATATCTGGTAACATAAATGAATACATTCTACAAGCCAATTGGATCTGGTCTGGGAAGAATTTTTTGAACCTATGGAGGGACCTCCTGTACTTATGAAAAGGGAGGTATCCTTTCTAACAGTTTTATCCTACAACGTTTAGTATGTGGAGAGCACCCTCTCTCTATTAGAGTGGGCCTTTGAAAAAAAACAAAAACCTGGCAAGGTAATGTCTTGGGACATCTTTTGGTTTAAACTAAGGAAGGAGGTAGTCAAAAAGTTACTTTGTCCCTACTGGAAATCATGAACTGTAAGGTTGCTAACTCCCCTACTGTGGTGATGTGAGCACCACAAGCATGATGACATTAATGGTTAGCAAGTGGAAAGAGCAAGTGGCTAAGGGTTCAAAGGGGTCTTGCATGAGTCTCCTTAGCACTAAGGTTAAATCCCAGAGGGGGCAAGGGTGCCTCACTGAAGGATATAGAGTCACAACACCCTTCATAAATGTCTTTAGGACCAGGTGTGAGAATACTGGTCTGCCATCTACAGGGGTATGTTAGGCTGAAATGGCAGCCAGGTGCACCTTTAGTGATGAGGGTGTGGGTCTCTGTGATTTCAAGCATGTCAGGTAGGTAAGTATGTCTTTGATAGTGATTCAGAAGGCTAGAGTGTCTTGGAAGACAAAGTGGTAAATCACTTCTATTTTACCTCATAGGTTTTGTTGTTTGAGGATTTTTGTGCATTCTTGAGGATGTGGATAACCTCGTCAGACAAGTCAGCTAGGTTTTGTAGTGTCAGGGTGATGTCAGCCAAGCTGTTAAGTGTAGGGATGACAAGTCCAGATGCAGTATATTTCCACTGTCCTGCCTTAGCAGATTTGGTTCAGGTGGCAGCAGTGCTCAACGTTTTGTGGCCATTTTTATCCGCTGGGTATAACAAGGTTGCCTTGGCCAGTCTGGTGTTATCAGGATGCACTCTGCTCGGTCCTGGTGCAATTTCTGTAGTAGTTTTAGGATTAGTTGTCTGGGTGGGAAGGTGTAAGTCAGAGTCTTTCCCTGATAGATTAGAAATGCATCGTTTATTGACAACTTTGACAAAATTATTTATTTAAAATAATTATTACCCCACCCCTCCTGCCAAAGGCAGCCTGGGGCGGCTTACGATACAAAATATAAAATAAACACAATACACATTCAAATAGTATCAAAAGAGAAAAAGACAGAACAACAAAGAGGGAACCACAACCTCGCCACAAAAGGGAAGGGACATCAAAAGTGCAGTAAAACGACTTAAACCCCCCCACACACACACACACTGACCCACCAACAGAAAGGCTAATAAAATCCACCCTCACCCATTTCCCAAAAGCCTGGAGGAAAAGTCAGGTCTTACATTGGTTTAGAAAGGAAGGAAGGTCTGGGGCTACCCAGGCCTCTGCTGGGAGGAAGTTCTGCAGCCTTGGGGCAGCCACTGAGAATGCCCTCTCCATAGTGGCCCAAGAAGGGTGCTCCCGGTCAACTGCAGGGGTCAATCAAGGACAGGGGTCAATCATGGGCAAGTGATGTGAGCCTGCAGATAGATAGGGCCCGAGACGTATAGGGCTTTATAGGTCAGAACCAGCATCCTTGAATCGGGCCCAGAAAATGAGACAGAGGGGCCAATCCCATGGCTAGCGGATCTCACGTGCATGTCCATTGGAAATGCATTGTGCCATGCAAAATCTACGGGGGACCCGCATGGTTTGGGATTGTGACCATTGAGTATACTGTTGTGTTGCAAACAGGTCTATTTTGGGCAGGCCTCACTGATGGAATACTGAGTGTAATACTGATCTGTCCAAAATCCACTTATGTTGTGATGTTACTTACCTGCTGAGAATGTCTACTATGATATTTGATTTACCTGCTACATGCATGGCAATGGGATGTACAATTCCAAAGTTTTACTGCTTCTCTGCAGAGACGGGATGACTGTTTAATGGGTACCCCTTTGCCTCCTAATATACCAGATTGCTTGTTGTGGTGTTATCTGTAGCGAGTTGTACTGTTTTCTCTTGGATGTGAGGCACGCAGGCTTTCATAGCAAATCATATTGGTCTCGGCTTGAGAAGGCGTATGTGGAAAGAATGCTCCCACTCATTCCAGAGGCTACTTGTTTTCATTCTGTTGCAATGAGCACCCCATCCAGACAGGGAGGCATCAGTAATGATAATAATTTGGGGAGTAGACAGGTGGAAGGGCATAACTTCAAGCATGTTGTCATCGACTATCCACCATTGTAAAGTCTGGAAGATAGATAGTGAAATGGTGATATATTTGTTTAAAGAGTCCTGAGACGGAATGTATTCCCATGCTATCCAGTGTTGGAAAGGTCACATTCTCAGCTTGGTATGTTGAACATACCAAGCATTTTGGAAGCCATGTGACCCATAATTCGTAGGAAGAATCATGCCGTATGACGTGGCTGTCTCAATACTGTCTCCATTCTGTTGATCGGAAGGGATGCTTTGATGGAAGCCAGCTCCGCACCTATAAAGTGAATGCATTATGATAGAATTAGAATAGATTTTTGAAAGTTTATCAGGAAACCTAACTTTTGTAGGAGATCTCATACAGTTTGTAAATCCCTGATAAGGTTGTGTTCAGTATTGGAGATTACTAGCCAGTCATTCAGATAAGGGAAAACTGTTACACCTCTCCTTCTTAGATAAGCTGCTACTGGTGCAAGGCACTTAGTAAAGGCCCTGAGACATTAAAAAGGCCAAAAGGGAGAACCTTGTGTTGGTAGTGATTATTGTTGTTGATAAACCTCAAGAATTTGGTATATGAAGTTCAAATGGTGACGTGTAAATAGGTGTCTTGAAGATGAAGCGCTGTGAACCATGCTCCACTATATAGGCAGGGAGTGCTTTAGCTAAAGTAACCATCCTGAACTTAAAAGGTTTCATAAACTTGTTGAGGTTTCTCAAGTCAAGGATAGGTCTAAGTCCCCCATTATGTTTTGAGACTAAGAAGTATCTCAAATAAAACCCCTTTCCCTTAAATTCTGGAGGTACTTCTTCTATATTACTCCCTTTGAAAGAAGAGTCTGTACTTCTTGTTCCAGTAATGTCTTGTGAATGGGGTCCCTGAAGAGGAATGGGGTAGAGGATTTGGAGTGGGGCAAGGAGTGAAACTGTATAGCGTATCCTTGTGAGATTTCCAGTACTCATATGTTATTCATGATGAGAGACCAAATTTTGAAGTGGAGAGCAAATTTAGATGAAAATGGTATTGATGTATACCAGCATGGTTGCTGGGCTCTGTATAGAAATATTAAACATGTGACTTTTGCATTAATTGATGTATTTGTTGGTTGTTGTGACCTTTTTTGTTGTTTATAATGGGTATTTTCAGACGTTACGAGATCACGCTCAACCACAGTGAACCACGCTCAACCGCGCGGGGGGGCCAAAGGGCCCTGAACATCTGTACGGTGCACGCCAGATGTTCATCACGCTCAATACCCACATGGGGTCAATTTCAACCATGCTTCCCGGGCTAGCCGGGGGAATGTCCCGGGAAGCGTGGTCAAACGGACCCCCACCGGGAACCAAGGAAAAGTAACGTCTGGACGCCAATCCTCACGCGGAACCAAACGAAACGAGCCCCAGCCGGGGACAAGGCACGCAGCGTTGCTGCCGGGCAACCAGCAACAACACAAACACCGGAGGGAGATTTAAAGCGAAATCAGCAGCAAGCAAGTGTGGCGGGATGGAGCGAGGAGGGAGGCGGAAGAGAGCAGAGGCAGAGAAAGCGACACTGGCGGGGCAGGAGGCGGAGGCAGGGGCAGCGATGCAGGTGGAGGGGGCACAGGCGGAGGAGGGGGGCACATGGATGCACCCGACCAGGGAGGCGGCCCAGGCACAACACCCACAGCTGCAGCCGGGTCGCGATGCCCTGGGGACAGCGGCCGGAACGGGCCCGGAGGAGGCACCCAGGAAAAGGGTAAGGGCAACCAAGGGGAGGGGAACAGGGGGCACGGGGCGACCCCGGGGGACCGGGAGGGG
>QEPC01008421.1:1641033-1656307 GCA_003113815.1 Sphenodon punctatus | reverse complement strand
CACCCCACCCCACCCCACCCCACCCCAACCCTCCCATCCCATCTCCCTTAGGGAAAGCATGGCAGAACAGCCAAGTCTTGCATTGTCTATGAAAAGAAGGGAGGTTGGTGGTCAGATGGACCTCTGACGGGAGGAAGGTCTCAGACCCCTAGTTTCCCAATGCTCTGCACTTTGTACAGTTTTATTACACAGGCTAAACACAAAGGACAAAATGCTTTATAGCAGAATCAATAAACTAGTATTTTTAAGCCCACTTTACTATGGTGTGAATGACTGTACAAGATACAAGGAAACAAGAACTATGGCCTGCAATACTGTCCTTAAAGAAACAAAAATCCATGAAAGAGAATGCACATTCAAGGAACTAAACTAAAGACTAATAAATAATAAGGAACAAATAAAGTCATAATGAAAAAAGAATAAGTACATACTACAGTTTGAATGTTTTAAAGTGTATTCCTGCTCAGAGAAGTGAATCTATAATGGAATTGTAGGATCTGATATTATCTATTATATCTTATTAATTTCTATAGCATTTGCTCAATTCATAATTTTAAAAAGTATGCTTAACTGCTAACCATGTAAACTTATAATAAGATCTGAGAATTGTGCATCATTGCTGATAAGAAAATTAGTCCTGACTCCTGCTATATTTAGTGTCTCAATTTATGATTCTCTTGTTCAATATAAAAACTGCCATGTAAATAAGACCTAAGATCCATCTTGTCCAGTCTCCTTTCCTGACAGCGGACAGCACCCAGTCCATAAGACAAAACTGCAAACACTGTTAACAGTAAGCTGTTAACTTTTACTCAGTTTTCAGTTTTTTGCGCTCTGATTTTAACTCAGCAAAGCATCTGAAAATTAAACCAGTTTTTAGTTTTTACCTACTTGCGCGTCACCAGTTAAAAAGATTCCACAAGCCAAATAATTTACATTTACACAGGAACAAGGCATTAGCTTCAAATGGATTTGCACAGATGTGGTTGGCATCTAGTGTTTTTTTCATAGTGCTACACTAAAAGGGTTTGAATCAAAACAGCAGGAGAGGAGATCTTTCTAGGGGCACAGCTATAATAGGGGGACACGGTGAAATAGCACCATGTACCTCAGTTCTGCTGTATTGCCTGTCATTGCCCCATTACTGGTGGTGCATGTGTCACATGCTGCAGAATGTGCACCAGCATGGCCAGATACATCAGGTGTGGCAGCAGTTTGGCCAAACAGAGGGACCCTGGATTTGGCTTCGGCCTCAGCAGCAGCCGGCCATACTCAGGAACCCCAGCAGCGCCCACACTCTGGTGTCTATGCATCCCATTGACGTTCCTGAGTGTGGTGAGCCACTGTCAAGGCTGGAGTGTAGTCAATACCCCTGGCTCTGCTTGCCCAGGCTCTCACTGGTGATGAAGTCAGTTCTGCGCTCCCACTCACCCAGGCATCTAATGGAGCCAGATCTTTGTCCTGGCTCAGCAGGGCTGCCTCTCTTCTGCTGGAGCTTAGCTGGCCCTGCTGCCACTGTTGCTGGAGACACCCCTTCCTCCGTGTGCGTGTATAAAAGAAAATGTGCATGTGTGGTGCTCTTGTGTGAGAGCATGTGTGTGTGCACTGCTCTTGCGTGAGAGCATATGCGTGCACTGTGCTCTTGTGTGACAGCATATGCATGTGTGGTGCTCTTGTGTGAGTGTGTGTGTGTTGTCCCACTCCTCCTCGCCCCAGCCTTGCATTTTCTGCTCTTTTGCCTTGCTCCGCCTGTTCTCCCGATTTGGCCTCCAAATTCTTCACCCCCTCCCCACCCTGGCAACCCCACACCTCCCATCCTATTTCCCCCACAATCTTGCCCCAGCCTCCTCAGTCTCTTATGCTCTTGCTTCAGCAAAACCTGCCATAGCCTCCCCAAAGCCCCTGTGCCCACCCCTGTGTTCACCACAGCTGTGGGTACATATGGTTGGTGGACCATGTTTCCCATGGATTTCTGCCCACGGCCATCCTTACCATGGGGAAGCTCAGGGTGGCCGCCCCGGACCCCACTCCTGGGGGGGGCACACTTGGGGCCCCCAGCTCCTGGCCACTGTCAGTCTCCGAGACTGACAGTGGGCAGCCCTCCCCCCCAGTCTCGGGCAGGGAATGAGGCCAGGAGAGGCAGGGCCTCTTCCTCTCACTCCCTGGCCGAGTCAGAGACAGGCAGTGGCCACGCCTCACCCTCACTCCGTGCGTGGCCTCCTCTGTTGCCTGTCAGTGTCTCGGCCAAGGGGAATTTGGGAGAGGCGTGGCCTCTGCCTCTCCCTCATTCCCCCTGACCGAGACAGCCAGGCAGCAGAAAGGGCCAGCAGGAGTGAGGGAGAGGCAGAGGCTTTGCCTCTCCCTCACTCCGTGTGTCGCCCCCTCCGCTGCCTGTCGGTGTCTCGGCCAAGGGAAATGTGGGCGAGGCGGGGCCTCTGCCTCTCCCTCATTACCCCTGGCCGAGACTGAGACAAGTAGCGGAGGGGGCCAGCGGGAGTGAGGGAGAGGCAGAGACCCTGCCTCTCCTACACGCCCTGGCAACTTCCAGTGGTGGCGGGTGGCATGGCAGCAGATTCAGTCTGCTGCCGTGGTGCCCACCTGAGCCAAGGAGCCAGCAAGTGGGCCTGGCACCAGCGATGGATCCTGTAAGTGCCTCCGAAATGGCTGGGTTTGGGGATGGGCGGAGGGGAGTGCCCCTCCGCCTGTCCCTGAGCCCAGGCCCAGGTAGTGCGTCACCCCCAGACCAAGCTGGGGAGTACTCCCTGAGCCGGGGAGCGCCCCTGCTGCCACCAGCAGAATAGGGCCCCGCATTTCTGCCCCACCTTGGGCCCCACGAATTGTAAGTCCGGTCCTGCCCAGGTCAGGTCGTGAGAGCGATTTGCTGCTGATGTGTGTGTTTTACCCAATACATTTTGCAGCGCAGGGGACTGGTGGCTCAAAAGCTATCACTGGGAACTGGAGTGCTGCACCCTGTCTCATTGTCCCAGGCGATGTGGCTGCATAACAGAGACATGTGACTGACCTCAGCTACTTTGACACACTGCCCCTGCCGGCTCCTGGAGGAGGGTGGAGGGAGGTCAGGTCTCATAGAGCCTCAGTTGCTTTGCCAGGGAATAGGTGGATGCTGAGCGCAACAGCTTTGGCACACAATAAATTGACAGAACTTGTACTGGTTTTAGCTTGTGTTCCCCCAAAACAGCAAAGCAAGTAGCTTAAGCTGATGTAAGCAAAACTGTGTGTGTATACTCCACTCACTGTTCTGTACTGGTTATGGAACTGATTTGCTGATACCACTCTATTCAATACAGCAAGTGGAGTCTTCACATACTTCAAAAATCTTCAAGCTTTGAAAACTAGCAACTACATTCCTGCCTAGAAACTATTTTCAAACACTTCTTTCAGTTATCTTATTTGATCTGATAATTTAATAACCCTCAGATTGCACTGCAGTGGTTTCCTAATTACCTGTCATGGTGACAAGGTACAGAACCCTGCATTTATAATTGTAATAAAAAGTTCATTTTCGATACAGTAGCCAAACCTTTCCCAGACTTAACAAGGATGACTGAGCATTTATAGCAACAGAATAGACACGTTATTTCACTGCAAGATGCAGTGATACTGATCTACCTTCATTTTTTTTTGTAGCAAGTAGTTATGCTACACTTCATAGTTTCTTTGGTTTCATCAGAATTACACTAATCAAGAAAGAGAACATTACCATTTAGTTCAGTCTTCATGAAACATGAACATGCTCCTTAGAAAGGGAGGTTACATTTTCACAAGATATATCTTTTTTTTGTTATAAAGTACACTGGAGAAAGAACTGAAGCAAGACCCTGCAGAAAAAACACAAACTCTTCTCCCTCTTCCTTTGAATTATACTCCTGTAAGCCATTGCTTTTAAAAATACACTACTGTAAATATCATTAGAAACAAAAGGAACTGAATTCTGGAAACATAGTCTTTTGATGGTATACTGTCTTCAGTTATCTATATTCTGTATTGTATGCACAGACAAGCATGCTATCCTAAATCAGAAGGCAGCAGTTAGCTAATGTATTTATCCGCAAGATTTTGTTTTCAATCGTATTTACAATTGAATTTTTCAAACAGAAGAAGATCTCAAAAGAGTTCTTAAGACAGATAGGCACTTGAGCTTTCAATTGCACACAAATTCTTGTTTCTAATGTAGCAACTATAATTTGATTAGAAGATTCCTTATGCCAATAAAACCAAACACTGATGAAAATCAAGACAACAGATGTTTTTAAATGAGATGCTACCCTGCATGGCCAACCATCTGAAAGTGGTACGGGGGAATGTGCGCTCCCATGAGTTACACAGCACCCACTCATGGTGCACTGCCAAGAAATATGGAGTCCACTATGTGGGACGAGCCAAAAACGTGCGTGGTAACAGGTGTCCATTCATCCCCCGCCTGTATGAACCGGTCTGCTATAGGGGTGTGCAGCCGGTCTGCTATAGGGGCCGGTCTGCTATAGGGGTGTGCACCAGGGCTCCATGTTGTTTTTCATTATTGTTTTTATTATTAAAGTGTCATTTTCATTTTTGTTAACAATGAAGTGTCATTTTTCATTATCGTCGTTATTGGTATCAGTACCAATTTCAAACAAAGATTTTGTTTTTGGTATTGGTATTGGTATACACACAATTTCTAGTTTTAATTTTATATATATATATATATATATATATATATATATATATACACACACACACATACACACACACACACAATCTAAGCTAAACCTATGTATAATACAAAGTATTCCTATCCTATTATATATATATATATATATATATATAATAAAGACACACACACACAACTAATATCTATATAATATATAGACGGGGAGACAGACAGGGGAAGGGAAAAGGAAAACTCAAGAGATATATCCACTATCTCTAATCTATCTCTATTCTATATCATCTAATATCTATATATCTAAACTATACTACCTATATCTATCTCTATATATATGTGTACAGAGGGAGACAGGTAAGGGAAGGAAAAAGGTAAGGAATAAGGATTGGAAAAGTAAGGTGGTAGGGGTATATATGTGAGGATGTTTAGTGCAAGCACCTCCCATCCAGCCTTGCTTGTTTAAAAACACCCAACACTGGAAGACAATGCTAATCGTTCACTTGATTGTTGATATATCCAGAATGAAGTTCCCTTGTTTACAGTCTTTAAAAGCTGTTTGAAGAAGTGGGGAGAAAAAAAATCAAATTTCTCATTAGACTGAGCAGTAAACCTGAATCTACAGTCCAACCAGCATCTTTCAAAAGAAAACATTTTTTTATAGTTCATTTAGAATTCACAAATTCTGCATAACTTGAAACAGGCATGATATTTCTGATAGTACCCAAGGACACACTCCCAGTATTTATGGGAACTGGGGGTAGGGACAGGAGAGATTGGAAGAAGAATAAACTTGTACTTTTCTTGTACAGTTTCACACTGAGGTTCATGAATCAACACTCTTAACAGAACAAAATAGAGTCATATTTTGAAAAAAGTTCAGCTTTTTGGGTCTGAATTTTCAAAAGAACTCAGCTTCTGAGTGTGTTCAAATCTTCTGAAAATGTTGTCCTGGTGACATTATAGGAGATAGCGAGTGCTCAGCACTCTTGAAGATATGAATCTTATTTTGATGCCTGAATGGGAGATGAACTATTGTAAAACTGATCCTAAGTTTAGCTGCCAATCACTTTAAAATCTTACCCCTAACACACACAAGAAGTGATGAGGAAGAGTGTGTTTAACCTTGCTAACATTGCTTCCCTCACCCCCTTCAAGCCCACATGTTCCCCTACACCATTCTGAAACAGAAGATTCATAAATTTGACAGAATTTTAATCCATGACCTAGAGCTGCATCTCTCTCTTTTGAAATCTGAACCTTCATTCAGAAAATAAAAATAATCATAACACCATCTGTCCCCAATCATATGTTATTATAGACCTACCCATCTCAAATTATTCATGTTCTTTGCCGCCTCTAAGATTAGTTCTGGGAATCCACACCCTTCACCCAGCGTTGAGAAACTCTCATATAAATGTTCATATTGTGATATTTCCTGACTTTTTTTAGTGTACTGTGCTAAACTGTGAACTCGAATGACACAGCTCCCATTTTAACTTCAATAGGATCAGGATTTCACACCATATTACTACTTAATTTTTTTTTAAAAACCTGTCAGATGATTGTTTTCCATTCACTTCACAAGTTTGGATTTTATCCTCCAGTAGTCATCCACAAGTTGCGTTGATTGGAAGTGCAGGGGGAGCCACATCTAAGTCCTGCAGCAGTGAGCGATTTAATATCCGATACCTTGCAATCCATCAAGGTTAGAAACAAGAGCTCTATTCTATTAGGGAGAGATTTCCAGCTATCCAAAGGGACATACTAAACTTGCCTAGTACAACATACTGGACATTAAATATCATGACCTGAGGTAATTTCCTGAGGCCCCTAAAATGTGTTATTTATTTTCCTCTTCCTCCAAGACCATCATATTTTGTAAACATGATGACTACAGATGGACAAAGATGAAAAAAACTCATATGAATAAAAATGTTAAGACTCTAAAACTGTTCTTTTCTGTAAACTGTGTAAACACATGACAGAATACATTATGATGTTGGCAACAAGATTTTTACTGGCACTCATTATTGGGGGATGACCTGTATAATTTACATATTAATAAAGTGCCCGTCTCAAATTCATGCCAATAAAACCTTTTTACCATGCCATTCTTTGTGCTCCACACAGAGATGGCTGAAGAGAAAGCTCACCAACTTCTCATTCATCACAGAAGTAACCACTTTTTACATTTCTAAATGGCGTAGGTCACTGATAGATACAGAAAATCATTTTGTGACATAGCAGCTCAGGCATTGCTTTACACAGACCATGAAATACGAAAGGATTTATTTATTTATTTATTTAAAAGTCTTTGTAGGTGTGTGAGTGGCAAGTTTTTTGCACTTCGGATAATTTATTTCAGCAGCATATAAAAAAATCCTTGCATGTAGCACCATGTTGTTTACAAACTAGGAGGATAAAGCAGTCTGGTCAGGCTTTACATAAGCCTAACTTCATGAACCTGAAAACAGAGTGTCTGTTTACTGGTCAATTCTGTTTTTCAGAATGAGCCTATTTGCCACAGAAGGGAGCGAGGGAGAGAAAATAATCAATGCTGCTTTGTTGCACTTTGTCTTAAGTTTTTTGAAAACAAAAGGGCACTTATTCAGCTTACTTATATTTGCTGAGCGGAAGAGAAAGGCCTTCTCTCTGGCATAGCTATAGTGCTGCATTCCAACTCGGTTCCTCCTCCTCCTCCGATTACGCCAACTCAACAGCACAGGCCATCATAACACGGAAAAAAACGCAGACCATTTTACTTAGTGAAATGTCACTTCTGTAAATACAATGGAAACATGGGACGCTGACATTCATTTACTGTTACAACAATTACAATGGAAACATGGAACACTGACATTCATTTACTGTTACAACCATTACAAACTTTGTGGAAGTTCTGATTTGGTTCTAAATTTCACAGTGGTTGAGGCTGATCAGAAGTTGGCCTCGACCATGGTGAAATTTGGAACCAAATCAGAACTTCCACAAAGTTTGTAATTGTTCAAAAATAAAGTCTGGGCCTAATTTGAGGTTATGGAAGCCCCGCCTTGTCCATGTTTGTGGGATCAGTTTCGGTCGGTGACCCCTACCAATGCGGAGGATGTTCCTGGGGCTGTTAGAGCTACCTGTTGTGAACTGGACCCTTGCCCATCCTGGCTGGTTAAGGCCTGCCAGGAGACGATGGGGCCATTGCTGACAGGGGTGGTCAATGCTTCCCTTAGGGAGACCAGGGTGCCGGACTGCCTTAAGGAGGGGGTGGTGCGGCCCCTGCTCAAGAAACCATCGCTTGACATTGACTCCCTTGCCAGCTATCGGCCAGTCTCTAACCATCCCTTTTTAGGGAATGTTATTGAGCCAGTGGTGGCCCGGCAGTTGCCGGAGCATCTGGATCATGTTGGTTTTCTTGATTCCTCGCAGTCAGGATTTTGCCCGGGTTATGGCCCCCGAGACTGCGCTTGTGGCATTGGCCGATGACTTGCGCCGGGAATTAGATCAGGGTTGTTCTGCCCTGCTGATTCTATTAGATCTGTCAGCTGCTTTTGATACCGTTAACCATGAGATGTTGGTGACGCACCTGCGGGACCTATCAGGGGTGGGCGGCATGGTTCTTGAAAGGTTCCGCTCCTTCCTGGCCAGAAGAACTCAGCAAGTGGTGCTCGGGGATTATTTTTCATCATACCGAGACTTCTCATGTGGAGTCCCACAGGGTTCTGTTTTGTCCCCTCTCCTGTTCAACGTGTATATGCAGCCGCTTGGCGAGGTGGTCAGGAGGTTTGGCGTGCAGTGTCATAAATATGCTGATGACACCCAGCTTTACCTCTCCTTTTCATCTGACGCTGGACCGGCAGCCTCAGTGCTTACCAGGTGTCTGGCAACTGTGGGGGACTGGATGAGGGCGAATAGACTAAAGCTAAATCCTGATCAGAAGGAGGCGGCGGGAATGATGGCCCCCATCACTGATGGGGTCTGCCCTCTGCTGGTTCCCCAGGTTCAGAGTATGGGGGTGCTCCTTGACTCGCAGCTCTGCTTGGATGCTCAGGCGGAATCTGTTGCAAGGTGTGCCTTTCGCCAATTACATCTGGTGCATCGGCTTTGGCTGTATGTTTCGGACTCTGACCTGGCCGCTGTCATCCATGCTTTCATCACCTCTAGGCTAAACTACTGTAATGTGTTCTATGTGGGGCTACCCATAGTGATGGTTCAGAGGCTGCAGCTGGTGCAGAATGCAGCGGTCCATCTCCTGGTGGAATTGGGCCGCCGGGAACATATTACACTGGTTCTTCAGCCTCTGCACTGGCTGCCTATAGTCTTCTGGGCCCGATTCAAGGTGTTGGTGCTTGTCTATAAAACCCTAAATGGCCTTGGCCCAAACTATCTGCGGGACCTTCTCACCCCCCGAGTCCTGGATCAGCCCCTGCGGTCATCAGGGGGTGCTCTCCTCATGGTCCCTCGAGTCTGCTGGGGGGCCACAATGGAGAGGGCCTTCTCGGTGACTGCTCCACGGCTGTGGAACTCCCTGCCGTTGGAGGCCCGTTTGGCCTCAGATCTCCCCTCTTTTCAACGCTGCTGTAAAACATGGCTGTTCCGCCTGGCCTTCGACGGGGAGGATGGGTGGGTGGGGGATGGGTTAGGGTGGTGGGTGGTTGATTGTAAGCTGCCCAGAGCTGCCTGTGGCAGGATGGGCAGGGTAGAATTTTTTAAAATAAATAAATAAATAAATAAATAAACAAATAAAATTTAGTGCTTTATTTGGCATTGCAATTTCTTTCATAATTTCCCATGACTGGTTCCGCTTCATTGCTCAGAATATCTTTGGATACAGAATCCAGTTTCTCAATTTATATTTCTCCTCCCTTTTACTGAGCCTCAAGCCTGCCTCTATTCTAGATACATACAAATAGAAAATAATATCCCTTGTTCAATTGTCCAGGAGATACAACAGCTAGCAGAAGATACTAGGGTAACGAGCCTTTACCACCTTTCTGCCTGGAGCCCAACAGTCATCTCGGGAACAAACTACCCAAAACTGGGCCTTCATCATCTCCTGTGACAGAGGTAGCTCTCTATTATACCATTAATCCATCACCTCATCCTCTGTATTGCATTTAGATACACAAAAAGTTCTTGTAAACAAGATACAGCAATCCATGCTATCAGAGGCTAGCAGATCTAGGACAACACACTATGGTCAAGATTTTCAAAAGTGCCTATAATTATCCTTTTTGTTTAGGTACCTGACTTGTTTTTAAAAGTGATAGGCACCCAGACGCTCAAAGAACTATCTTTTTAGGTACCTAAAAGTAAGGAAGTAGAAGTCCCGGTTCAGGCAACATTTTTGAAAACCTTTGTCTAAAATCAAATGACTCTTTTAGGCAACTTCACTTTCCTTTACCTTGATGTCTTATTTGCTTACCAAATCTCACTTATCTCTACTTTCTTCCTTTCCTATTCCATTTAATCTCTTTTTCTACCATCAGCTGAGGGGAGAAACTTCCTGTCAATTCTTTCCCTGAGGCTTTCAAATCCTCAGAATCATGTTTTGCCATGTTTTATAGGGCCTAATTATTGGGGGGGGGGGGAGCCTATAAAATTCACTTCTAGCATGATATTATGTATCAAAATACCACAGCAGCCATCCTTGACAACTCAAAATTCTGCTTTTCCTGTTTTAAAGAACACATTGGGTGAGGCTGAAACAGCAGTTGGAAAATATGGCTGGTGATTTCACTTCCAGCTGTGGCACAGGCAGTGGAATCTGTACTGGATCCTGTGGCCTTAAATTACTCCGCTTTGTGTTTGAGGCAAAAGCAGAGAACCAAACTGGGGTGATAGGAAAGTTGTTGCAGGAGCAGCTAACTGAAAAGGTTCTAGAGTAAACTGACAAACTAAATAGTAATAAGTCACTAGGACTAGATAGTATTCATCCCAGACTTCTGAAGGAACTCCGATATGAAATTGAAGATCTCCTATTGGTAATTTGTAACCTATAAAATCTGCCACCGTACCTGAGGATTGGACAGTAGCGAATGTAATGCACCAATATTTAAAAAGGACTCCAGAGATTTGTCCTGGAAACTACAGACTGGTGATGTTAGTGCTGGGTAAACTAGTGGAAATAGTTGTTAAGAACAGAATTACTGGGCATATTTAAATACATGACATAATGGGGAAGAGTCAACATAGATTTAACAAAGGGAAGTTGTGTCAACTCAATATAGTATATCTGGATTTTCAGAAAGCATTTGATAAGTCCCTCATGAGAGACTTTTGAGGAAATTATATAGTCATGGGATAGGAGGTGGTGTCCTGTCATGGACTGGTAACTGGTTAAAGGATAAGAAACAAACAGTAGGACTAAATTGTCAGTTTTCGCAATGGAGAGAAGTAAATAGGCGTACACCAGGGATCTGTACTGGGGCCGGTGTTGTTTAGTATTATTAATGATCTGGAAAAGGGAGAGAGTGAGGTGATCAAATTTGCAGATGATACAAAGTTATTCAAGGTAGTTAAAACATGAGCAGACTGTGAAGAACTGCAGGAGGATCTTGCGAGACTGAGTGACTGGGTTTTTGTTCTGTTTTTTTAATTTTTCTTTTTACTAGTTTACACTTATTTGGACCAGAGGGAAGATATGTTTACCAAACGGTCCAGAGCATACATTCCATTTATATGACCGTTCCCCTAGGGAATAGTGTCCGACAATTCAACATATATAGAAAAAAGACCATCATCTTAAATTTAAACATTTAAACGAAGGCTGTCTTTTACGTATTATGTTACAAATACTTATATTTTGTTGAGGCAGATTTTCAGTTGATCTATATCTATGTCAATCAGTTCACTTATTAATTCCCAACAGGCATTCCAGACTGAATAGAAAATATCTAGCATGTCCTTTATATCTGCAGCTATTTTCTCCATTGTTATAGTATACCAAACCGTAGAAACCCAGTTCTCAATTTGAGGACCTTTATCCGATTTCCAAGAGTGTGAATTGCTGCAAGGCAAAGCTGTTGACAAGCATTCAGTCTGTTCAAGGTAATTCCTTTTTCTGGCATCAGGCCCAAAATAAAATAGCCATAGCAGGTTGGAATGGTATATGAGCATTGGCTACTTTTTCCATGTACATCCATATCTTTTTCCAAAATGGTATTACTAATGGACAATTCCACCAGTAATACAACATAGTTCTTTTTTCAACGCAGCCATGCCAGCGACAGTTTGGATAGTTACTACCCATCAGTGCCACACGATGTGGTGTTAAATAATACCGCAGTGGTGTTTTAACCTGTGGCTCAGCTACCGCCAGAGACATGTAAGACTTATGCATCACAAACCAGACGTTTTGCATTTGGGGGTTCTTATTGTAATTCAACCTCCCACATTGCAATATAACCCGCATCTGGCAGGTGAAACACCAATTGTAATTCTTTATAAATCCTGGATAGCATATGTGATACACCTACACTCCAAAGAGGTTTTTTCCCAACCCATACTGTTGCCTATAGAATCGGGGCTTATCTGCTTTATTATTGAATACACTATACATTTTGTTGCAAGTTTAAAATAATCTATCTTTTTTTGAAGTACACCTTCTAGGGTGTCCAAAGATTTAAACTTCATATTAATAAACAAATGAGAGGCTAGGTAGACACCTTTTGCACACCATCTGTCAGCTAACTTTACATCACTGTTACATTCTTTTGTTCTTTCATCCCCAAAATGGGTGTGTAAGGAGAGGAAGTTTTGTGAATATTCAATTTATTTTGACATATTGACCACACCTTTAATGTCAGTCTAATAAAAGGCTGGTCAATTTCTTTCATATTAGGCTGTGTAACATTTTCTGTTAATAAAGTTTGAAACGTTTTTATTTTCAGGAACTCACTCTCCATCTCCACCCATGCAGCGTATTTACCCGCATGATACCAAAGTTTAATAGAGCACAATGCTGAGGCATAGGAATACAATTTCAAATTAGGTAAGTTCAGCCCACCTTTACTGCTCTGGGTAAACATTATACTTCCTCTTATTCTGGGTTTGTGTCTACCCCAGATAAAATTAAATATGTTATTTTATTCATAGAGGCTAAAATAGTCTTTTGGTAATTCTATGGGGAGTGTCAAAATAGTGTACAAGATCTTTGGTAACATCATCATTTTTATAAGATTAATCCTTCCCAACCAGGAAACATTTAGTCTTTGCCAAGATGCTAATTTTATTCTAAATTGCTCTAGTAAGGATAAATAATTTTCTTTATATATGTTGTAAAATTTTGGGAATAAAAATTCCCAAATATTTGAAAACTTTAACCTGAAATGGACAGATTTTATTAAGGTCTTCCTTAGCAATATTTTGTTCACTGAATGTAATCATATTAGATTTATCTATATTGGTTTTATAACCCGAAAGTCTACCAAAGCCCTCTAGTAATTCTATTAGTTTTGAGGCCGAAGTTTCCAGATTAGTAAAAAAAAATCTAAGTATTGTCAGCATACATTGCAACTTTATGCTCCGTATTTCCTATTTCCACTCCTTTTATATCTTTATCTTGTCTAATAGCCACTGCCAACAGCTCAATGGCTATGTTAAAAAGGAGGGGTGAAAGAGGGCAGCCCTGGCATGTACCTCTTGACAACTGAATAGGATCTGAAAATTTCCCATTAATAATCAGTTGAGCAAGTGGACAGTTGAATAAGTGGACATCTTAATTTAATCAAATCTGCGAAGGCTCCCCTGATACCCATTTTAGACATTGTAGTCAGTAGACTGGGTAACTAAATGGCAGATGAAGTTTAATGTTGACAAGTACAAAGTAATGCACATAGGGAAAAATAATCCAAACTATGTACACAATGCTGGGTTCTAAATGAGGTTAACATTCAGGAAAAGAATCCTGAAGTCATTGTGGACAACACATTGAAATCCTCAGCTCAATCTGTGGTAGCGGTCAAAAAAGCAAACAGAATGTTAGGAATTATTTAGACCAGGATAGAGAATAAAACTCTCTATAAATCTATTGTGTGACTGCACCTTGAATATTGTGTGCAGTTCTGGTCGGCCCATTTCAAAAAAGATATAGTAGAACTAGAAAAGGTACAGAGAAAGGCAACAAAACTTATAAAGAGTATGGAACAGCTTCCGTACGAGGATAAGTTAGGGCTCTTCAGCTTGGAGAAGAGATGAATGAGAAGTGATATATTAGAAGTTTATAAAATCATGCCTGTTGTGTGACAAATAAACAGGAACAGAGAGTATTTTTTCACCCAACACAAAATTAAGTTGTGGAATTTGTTGCCAGAGGATGTGGCCAAGGTCGGGAGTATAGCTGGGTTTAAAAAAGAATTGGATAAGTTCTTGGAGGGTAGGTCCAATGGTAGGCCTTGAAGGGTAGGCCTGCTATTAGCCAAAGAGGTTTGGTGGACAACTGTTGGGAGCTGGAGTGAATAACACAGAAAGGGGTACTTCTCCCAAGTGACTGAGAGTGGCTACTGTTGGAGACAGGATGCTGGACTTGATGGACCATTGGTCTCGCCCAGTATGACACTTCATATGTTCTTATTTTTCGACTGAACAGGCCAGGAAGAGTACAGATAAAAGAAATCTCTTTTCTTTTATCTATACTCTGCCTGGCCTGTTCATCTGCAGCATGACTTCAGCACTGATTCTAATATGCAGACTACTGAAAATGAGATCCATAGGCTCTTTTTACATGAGACACCCCCACACATGGACACCCATCATCCACACGGGGTAGCACCACATGTAAACGTGGAGGTGCGTGCTCCTGTGACCCACGCATCCCCACCCCCATTCCCCCACATACAGAGCAACCGGCAAAAACACAGGTTGCTCCTTACATGGGGATGGTTGTGCACATGTCTGCACCCGCCCCCCACGCACCACCCCTACAGTGGCATGTACACAGACCACTACCTCCAGTGGTGGTCTGTGTAAAAAGGGCCATATACTCAAAGCATTACTGATTCTTACGTGCTATCATATACCTCATCACTACAAGTCAAATGTATTTATAAAACCCAGCAACAACATAGGCAAACTAGTGTTAAAAGTACATGGGAAGCAAGCCTCAACGTCACACAACTAACAGGATAACCTAGTGCAAGGGAACTTCAAGAGTCAGCATTTGGATTCCCACTTGATCTATGAACACCTTTAGAGCAACACATTAGAAAACACCTCTGTTCCAACACCATTTTCTATCATTAGGGATGGGCGAACGCGGGTCAGCAGTTCGGAGTTCGGCCCGAACTCGGCCTGTTCGGACAACCGAACTCGAACACGAACACGAACATACCGAACAAACCGAACACCACACGGCGAAATGGCCGAACAGTTCGGATCGCATTCGGATGAGTTCGGGTGGCAAAAAAAGGTTCACTGGAAGGTCAAACATGACAGGGAGGTGTCAGTCACTGATGAGGAGCAGACTTCCAGGCACCAGGGGTGGAGAGGCTTGCAAGAAACGAAACTAATTATCTGCCTCCCCTCTTCCCAACACCTTCTGAGCTAGTCACTGTTCCTGAACAGCAGGCGTTGAGTAGGATTTTTAGATTGCTTTAAGTTTCATTTCAGTTTTGTAAT
>QEPC01008421.1:1626284-1640887 GCA_003113815.1 Sphenodon punctatus | reverse complement strand
GTTTTAGTGTTTGTAGGAGTAGGTCTGTGTACTTATTAGATAATCCATTTAGTTCATAGCATTTAGAATAGTTAATAGCAGTTAGATTTAGTGTAGATATATATATATATAATATTAGATTAAAAAAATAAATTAAAAAACCCAATATAAAAACCAAAAAACCAAATAAATAAATAAAAAAAACTTATAAAACCCAATAAAAAACCAAAAAACCATATAAAAAACAAAAAACCACCCATAACACCATTTCCCGAATGGCCGAACGGTCAAACCGAACAGCCGAATGGCCTGTTCGGACGACCGAACCGAACAGCCGAACCCGACCTTGGCGAACTGCCGAACCGAACGGACGAACCGAACGCAGCCGAACTGAACTGACGGACCGAACGCAGCCGAACTGAACTGACGGACCGAACGCAGCCGAACCTAATGGCCGAACCCGAACCGCGATCTGTTCGCCCATCCCTATCTATCATAAGTGGTTTGTGACAATCTCTCCCTCAGCAACTTGCCTGCCCTGATATTTTTTTCTAATGACAGCATACTAGTGTCTAAATACCCCACTCCATTCTGACTCCATTCCATACACCAAAAATGTCCTTCTGTCTTCTCAAGTTTTTAGTTTACTACAATAGCGTTACACAGTAAATATTTTCAGTTGTACGGATAAAGTCATTACATGTTAGAACCTGCTCCCATTCTGTTTTTCTATGATTCAGGCTAAACATTTCCTTACATGGTTTGTAAGTACCATATTTTAGTGGATGTATAAAGGTGCTGTTGGTTTTATATTTATTCTTTTCATAACATGTCACAAGAGATACATTTATTGTTCATACTTTTAAGGGCCTGAGACCATGTTCTGATGATAGGTTTTGAACACACTGTTTAAATCTGACTTTGGAACTTTCTTCACTTTGTGGTACATTGGACCAACTGATAAAAATAAATAAATAATCCATACTGTTCAACAGAATGAGCCAGGGAAAGCTTTCCTTGGTACCATCAGTTGTACTTCATCTCAGCAGCAGTGAAATTGAAGAAAAACACAGAAAGATACAAAGGAAGGCATGCTCCAAAATTAGGGCTGCATTATGTCATTTTTTCCCCGCCATGACTCATCTGGAGAGTACTGCTTGCCTTATACAGCACCTGCAGTAAAGTCAGTTTCTTAACCCTGGGAACTCCACAGTGGGTTGGCGTCCCATTTCAAAGCACTCCATTCCTCACTTTTCAAATTTTAACAATCTGTGTTTGTTTTGGAGAAGCTCATCAAGAGAATAAAAGAAAGGGACTGGGGGGGGCGGAAAGTGGGGAAAGGCTTATTAAATTAGTGAACCAGTCCGGTGATTTATTCACAGGTGTTTTGCACGGACAACAAAAGAAAACACATCAGTTCTTTTCCTCTCCTTCCATCTCTGCAAACTAACTACCTAACTAGGTGCCAGATCAGTTTTAAACTGATGAGTAATGCAACATATTACAAAAGAAAATGACATTATCTCCTTCATGCAGTGCAAGTCACACTTGGAAAACAAAACAATCTTACATGCTTACACTACATACTGGCCTTTTACAGTAATAAAGGTATATAGTAATAAAGGTATATAGTTCTATAGAGCAGTGGTGTTTAGATATATCATATAAAGAATGCTTAAATAATTTTTTTTTTAAAAAGGGTATATCTGGCAGCTCCAGTAGGTACTGAAAAGAATCCAGGAAGTCAGAGTTCTAATCCAGCTGGCTGGGTGAGATGCTTAGGGCAGAAGATGAGTGGGGGTGGTAGATGGAGGAGAGGGAAATTTTGTGTATAGCACAGAGCGTCTAGGCTTGTATTGAGAAGATGATGGAGCTGGGGCAGAATTGTAGGTTCTGTAGAAGTTTCAGGGAAAGACTGAGTGGCTGTAGAACTCTGGTGAAGATGGGATTGTCAAGAAAAAACTGGAGGATCTAGGGAGCTTTGTAGGAGTTGGAAGATGTCTGGGGTAGATGTTCCCTGAATGCTGGGCAGTTTGTTTGTAGGAGACGAGGTGTTGCTGAGAGAGCTGGTGGGGTGTCTGAAGCAGTTGCTGGGAAGGGAAGAGATTGCATAAACTGCACCTGTTTGGTAGGGGTGGCAGCTGGCTGTTCAATGGGGAAACGAGGATCCCAGTCTGGTAGGTAGGCCCCATACTTTATTTCCCTACTGCTGTCACCACCATTTTGTTCTGCTACTTCTCCTCTACCCTGTCCCCTCCTTCAACGGTTCTCCCTGCTGGATCTGAGCAGGAGCAGCAGACAGACAAAGGCTGCTTAGCACGTGCAACAGCAGCTCCTAATGGCCATGATGTGTAAGTGCAGATGATTTCTGCGGAAACAGGTTCAAGACTCCAAAGCAAGACTTTCCATGTGAGGTGCAGGAATGCATAAAATCAACCAATTCCATAGGCGAGGGCAGACTGTGGGGAAGGGACTGGGAATACCTGTAAACAGTCTGGGCCCCAGGTGTCTGAAAGACCACCTCCTCCCTCATGTCCTGTCACAGTCTCTGAGGTCACACAGGAGTCTCCTGCAGATACCATCTGCCTGTGAAGTTTTTACAGCTAGAGCACGCAGAGAGGTGTTCTCTGCAGCTGCCCCATGATTATGGATCTCACTCCCCTTGGAGGTTTGTTTAAGCCCAAGCCTGTTCATCTTCTGGAAATGTTGTTATACCTTTTTATTTGGCTAGCCATTTGGCAGGCATGGATAAGATTGGTTGGGTTTGGCGTGATTAGGTGAAGGGGGGTGGGCAAGAGCACCTTTAGATGTTTCTATTGATTGTAAGCCCTGTGACATCTCATCACGTAAGCCTTGGCTAGTGTGTGGTGATGTCACCCATCAATCATTTCATGCAAGTCTCCAATTGGCTTGCACACAGCAATTGGCAGGTGACATCACCACATGCAAGCTAATCAGAGGCTTACCTGCTGTGATGTCAGTCGGGCTGGCATCCATCTCCCCAGCCCAGCCTGCCCAGGAACACTGAGCGTGCTGGACTGGGGAGGGGAAGGATAGCAGCAGTGTTGGCTCCTGCTGCTGTGGACTGGTTGAGTTGGGCTTCACTGATGAGGAGGGGCCCAAGCAGGCTTGGGAGGGTCAGGGGTGAGGCAACCCCAGGAACACACATCCCCAGCCCAGCCTGGGGAAAGAGAGGGGAGGGAATCCGGGAAGGGGGAGGGACACTCACCTGGCCCACCCAGCAACAAGGGAACCCCGGTGCAGTGATGCAGCTGCTACACTGGGATTTCCCTGCTGCCAGGCTGGGTAAGTTGGAGCTGCAGGAAGGTGGAGGGGCAAAGGGGCCCAAGTGGGTTGGGGAGGGTCAGAGGGGAGACAAACCCCACCCTCCGAGTCCCACCTCAGCCCGCATCGCAGCTTCACTTCCTGGCCCCATCCAATGGGGCTTCCCGGGGCGGGTGTGTGGGCTGATTGCATCATTCCGCCATACTCGTCCTGGGAGGCCTTGTTGGGCGAAGCTGAGAAGCAGCCTACAAGAGGGCAACCCGGGGAAGCTGCCATGTGAGTTGCTGGGCTGGAGAAGGTGGGGAGAGGCACCACATCAGCACCCATCCCAGACTGGCCCACCTGGCAGGAGCCCCGAGTGCTGCTGCTGCCTTCCCACTTGGCTGGCCTGATCAGAAACGCCACCACCCAGGCTGAGGAGGGGGAGCGTAGTAGGGATGGGCGAATGCGGTTCGGAAGTTCGGAGTTCGGCCTGAACTCGGCCTGTTCGGACGACCGAATCCGAACACAAACTGGCCAAACTGAACTCAATTCCGAATGTTGAAATGACCGAGCAGTTCGGTCAGTTCGGATCGCGTTCAGGTGGCAAAAAAAGGTTCACTGGAAGGTCAAACGTGACAGGGAGAGGTAGTACTAGTCACTGAGGAGCAGACTTCCAGGCACCAGGGGTGGAGAGGCTTGCAAGAAATGAAACTATCTGCCTCCCCCCTTTTCCCAACACCTTCTGAGCTAGTCACTGTTCCTGAACAGCAGGCGTTGAGTAGGATTATTAGATTGCTTTAAGTTTCATTTCAGTTTTGTACTGAAATTAAACTTAAAACTTAAACTGAAACCTTGTGTTGTTTGTGATTCCCCCCCCATCCCATATATATCTATATCTATATATCGAGATCGAGATCTAGAGATAGAGATAGATAGATAGGTTAGGGGCAGTAGACAGTTGTAGGAGTTAGCTTAGTGATAGAAATAGCGTTAGTGATTTAGTTTTAGTGTTTGTAGGAGTAGACCTATGTACTTATTAGATAATCCATTTAGTTCATAGCATTTAGAATAGTTAATAGCAGTTAGATTTCATGTAGATAGATATATATACTATTAGATAAAAAAATTAAATAAAAAAAAACCCCATATAAAAGTAATAATAATAACAAAAAAAACCATATAAAACCAAATAAAAAACAAAAAAACCACCCATAACAAAATATTTCCCGAACGGCCGAACCCGAACCGAACGGCCGAACCGAACGGCCGAACCCGAACCTGGCAAACTAACTGAACGGCCGAACCGAACGGCCGAACCGAACGCAGCCAAACCGAAAGGCCGAACCCGAACCGCGATCTGTTCGCCCATCCCTAGAGCGTAGTAGCAACAACTCCTGCTGTTGCTGCCGCCTGGGCCCAAACAGGCTAGGAGGGCCAGGGGAGGGAGGCAACCCCCAGAAGTTGTTTTCATCCTCCTCTCCCCCACTTCCCCCATCTCACTGCATCAGTTCTTAACTTTCTTTCCTTATTGCCTGGGCTAGGGGTACTATTCCTCTCTTACATTCCTGTATCCCATTCTGTGTAGCTGGGGTGTTGCAGAGGCTGGCATCTGCTAGTGCCACCCCCCTTAGCAGTGCCCTAGGTTCTCCCAGACCAGCAGTCCTATTAGTAAAATTGCAATTAGGTAATAGTAGGTATGGCAGGTTGACAGCCTGGGCAAGAATTTTAAGAGAGCAGTAAAATAAATCAGGTATGCCGTCTCCCCTGCCCACTACAGAACCCCCCAGCTTGAGGGAGGGAGTGCTCCTGGACCATTTTACTGCCTTCTTAAATTCACTGTTATGGGCTTGCCCTGGGGGGAGCACAGCTTCTTCCTTGCTGGACAGCTGAAGGAAAGCTGGAAGACTCCCTCCCCTGCCGATACTGCACGCCTCCATCTTGAGGGGTGATGAGACAAGAGAGAGAGGGGACATATTTGCGTATTTTGTCTAGGGAAGCCAAATGTGTAAGACTGTTCCTGCTGAACCATGCTGTTGCCTTACACTTCCACCCCTGTGCTGCTGCTGTCTCTGGGGGCATGGGCTGCACCACCTCCCAGTTTGTCCACCTGCCCCGCTCACTCGCAGGAACTGGGTCTCACCACCTCTGTGCTGCTGCTGCATCAGGCTTCCCAGCCACCTTGCCTGTTGCTTCAGTCCATCTCCTCTACTAGTAAGAAGGGGAAAGGGGGGAGAGGGAGCTACTGCATGGGCCTTTTAGTAGTTGAGAGCTGCTGTAGTGGCCCACAGTCACTGAGGTTCCTAGGCCATGTTCTGCACTAAGGAACCAATGGAGACGGCGGAGGGGCGGGGGCCCAGATCAATCTTCTTTACCTGGACAAAAGATTGTACTGGGTTGATTAAAATTAATCAAATTAAAATGTTATTAAAATTAAAACATCTTAAGGGTTTTAAATGTATTTAATTAGATTTTATATTTTTTTATTCTGTGAGCCGCCAAGTCCTTGGAGAAGGGTGACGTAGAAATGTAAATAAATAAATAAATAGTTATGCTCCTGCGAGATCAGGAAGCTGCCCTCCCCACCCTCCAAGAATTCAGTGGCAGCACAGTGCCACAGTACCAGGGGCATCACTAGACCCTGGCTGAATCTTTTTTTCTCAAGCCCTGAATCCTGCGCCATCTCCCTCATCAGCAGCTTTGTTGGGTGTCTCTGGGAAGAAGAAGTGAGGGAGGAGGATGAAGGAGGCACAGTGGGCGGAGCAGCCTCTCTCCTCAGTGCTGCTGCCGGCTCCCATGCTGCTGAGCTGTTAGTTGGTTTATGATTGAAAAAATAGCAACTCATGATTTATATACCCAATGACTTGATTTTTAAGAGTTTGTTTCCTGATTTATGAGACGGTGGTGTTGGTAACACTGATTCAGGGTTTGTGGCAATGATTTTAAGCCATTTTTAGTCCTGAAGAGGCCACGCCCCTTTCCAATTGCCATGATGTCACAATAGTCAGAATGGGTCATGGCCACATTAGAAAGGGCCAGGGTGAAGTGGGCGGGCTGCTTATTTCTGATATACGCCTTGTCCAGGGGTGGTATCACAGTGCTTGAAAAGGGGGCATGGCCATCTCAGAAAGGGGCAGAGTGAAGGGTTTTTCTTGCCCTCTGCCCTCCCTGAATTTTATTCTGCCAGCACCCTTTGACCTCCTCCCTTCTCTGCCAGTATCAGTTGTTGCTTATGCTTCCAGTGCAGGGGACATGAAACATGTAGCGTTGTGGCAGGGCAAGGATGCAGGATCTATTGCACGGTAGGAAGTCTCTTCATAGAAATACAAAATGACGTTAGATTATTCCCCCATCAGATTGCAAGATGCAATCTTTCACTATAGGAACTATAATGCAATATTATAAAATAAATGATACCCCCTCAACACCGCCAAATAAGATGTCATAATCAGGGTTCAATGCTTTGCAAAAAAATGAGCAAACAGTTTCCTTTGTTACCATCAGTTAACTCCAACTAGTTGTTGGAGCTATTGCACCACTGGCCAACATAAAAACTAGTGACTTACATTTTCAAAAGCACGTTTCCAAGGAAAACATCAGACCAGCCTTCCCGTCTGCCAGTCTTGAAAATGGTGTTGTGCAAATATTAAATAAACTGTAGAAAATCAACGAAATGGTACCATTAATCATTTTATTAAATAATTCTCCTAGGATACCAGCCTTTTATGGCCTGCCTAAAATGCATAAGGGTACTACCCCTCTCCAATTCAGGCCTATAGTCTTAGGGATCGGATCGGATCGGATCGGATCTATACTAGAGCCAATTTCAAAGTTTTTGGCTTTTTATTTAAAGCCATTTGTGGATAAAATACCATCTTATATTAAGGATACGACGCATTTTAAAAACATCATTGCAGATGTGGACAGTACAGGGATAGACCCAATATTGCTCACAATGGATGTCAAAACCCTATATACAAATATCCCTCATAGTGAAGCCTTGGACACACTCCATAAATATTTTGACCTCAGAAATTAAGTCCTCCAACAATTTTTTTGTTAACTTTAAGTGAACTTGCCCTCACAATGAATTATTTTGAATTTAATAAACAATTCTATCTGCAAATTAAGGGTGTTAGCATGGGGAGTTATTTATCAGCCGATTTGGCAATAATTTACATGTATGAATGGGAAAAAAGATATAGGAATTAAAAGAAGAATTAGGCCCTAATTGGGTCTGGATGAATGCTGAAAATTTATGATTCCTGGGCAGGTTCTGCATCAGTAAAGGTGTAGTTTACTTAACCTAAAGCTCACGGAAGGAAAAAACAAAGAAGGAACCCTGAAGAAGCTTTTGAAGAAGCAAAACGTCGGTTTTTACATTGAAAATCATGTATGGGCTTACGACTGTCTTCTTTCCTTTATTGATGTATTGGGATCTTTTCCACCTAAGGATTCTTTCAGTTTAATGCAGTACGCTGGTTTTGTATTTAAACAGTTTATTTAGACCTATCTATGTTTTGTTTTTTACTTCTTGTTTAAGACATTCTGTTGTTTGTGTAGCTTCAATTTAAAGGTAGCTTCAACTTGAAGTTTTATATAAAATATAGTAAGAACACGAAATGCAAGAGGTGTGATTAGTTGTGTTTTGTATTATGTAAGTGTATATCACACCTGTATACCTCTCCTGTAGTTTGATCAGTATATTGATGACACCGCACGCCAAACCTCCTGACCACCTCGCCAAGAAGCTGCATATACACGTTGAACAGAAGAGGGGACAAAACCAAACCCTGTGGGATTCCACGAGAGGTCTCGGTAATATGAAAAATAATCCCTGAGCACCACTCGCTGAGTTCTTCCGGCCAGGAAGGAGCGGAACCAGTCAAGAACCGTACAGCCTGGTCCCGCAGGCGCGTCACCAACATCTCATGGTCAATGGTATCGAAAGCAGCCAACAGATCTAATAGAATCAGCAGGGTCGAATGACCCTGATCTAATTCCCGGTGCAGGTTGTCGACCAACGCCACAGCGCAGTCTCGGTGCCATAACCCAGGCAAAATGCTGACTGCGAGGGATCAAGAAAACTGACATGATCCAGATACTCCTGAAACTGCTGGGCCACCACCCAGCAGAGAAGGTTAGAGACTGGCCGATAGCTGGCAAGGGAGTCAATGTCAAGCGATGGTTTCTTGAGCAGGGGCCGCACCACTGCCTCCTTAAGGCAGCCCAGTACCCTCCCCTCCCTAAGGGAGACACGGATCACCACTGCCAGCAATGGCCCCATTGTCTCCCGGCAGCCCTTAACCAGCCAGGATGGGCAAGGGTCCAGTTCACAACAGGTAGCCGTAACAGTCCCAAGGACATCTGCCGCATCAGTAGGGGTCACCGACCAAAACTGATCCCACAAACATGGACAAGGCGGGGCTTCCATAACCTCAAATTGCCCCACTGCAGAAAGTGCGGCGTCAAAACCATATGGGAAGAGACTGGGCTAGAAACACTGGAAATACTGAATAAAGACAGTAAAGAGCTATGATCCCCAGTAGACTGTGGGTATTTTCAAATGTGACACTACCACAGGTGGCCACACTTACCCCAGCATGTACACCCATGGTGGTATCATGTCTGCTGCTGCTCACCAGATGTTTGCTGTGGGCAGGAGCAGAGTACTCCCGGACAGGATAACTCCGAGTTGTGCGCTGGGCTCCCTGACAGCACACATCCCAGAGTTAGCCCTGCCACAGTCCGGGGAAGGCAACCCCGGACCATGGTAAAGCGGACCGTCATGTCCGATGGCTCATTCTACCTAAGTCTGGCAGGTGCTGTAGCTTTTCTAGGCGGGCACGGAAGCCTCGTAGGCTGCTGCACCTGCCCATCAGTGAGGGGGCCACTCTGAGCAGTGTAGGGGGCAGGGCCATGCGGACCATGTGCACACATCCCCCCAGCCTCTCCCCGTCCTGTCCCCAGCCCCGGCTGCCAGCATGTTTGTTCAGCGGCGGGGCCAGATCCTGCCTGTGGTGAGGACTCTCACCACAGGCAGGATCAAAGTGTGGCAGTGCTCAGCACTGTCACATGTAAAAATACCCTGTGACTTAGGGCAAAGATCCTACCAATATTTACCCCCGGTCCAACCGTTCCTGCTACATTAAGGCCGAGAGATAATGACTTTCTCAAAGCTATCCAGTGAGGTCATGGATAAAACTGTATTTGAACCCTCTCACTGCTCAGTATGTACTGAAGATGCCACTGTTGAAGCCTTCACTGTAGATGCAACTGAAGAGGTTTTCACCAGAGACCATCAAAATGAATGAAGGAGATAAAATAAATAATAATACATTTTATTTTTATAGCATCTTCCCCCACCAGATGGTGCTCAGAGCACTGTACAGTCATAAAGTACAATAATAAAACAATATAAAACATAGTCCCTTTAAAACAATTTAAAAGGGATGGTAAGGCGGGAGGACAGACTATGCTGAGGGAAAACCAACAGTGGATCCTAAAGGCACCTGGAAAACAAATATGTTTTCAGGTGCTTTTTAAGGGTGAGGAGGGAGGAACTGAGACGACCATCTAGGTAGAGGGAGCAAATTCCACACTGAGGGGCCCACAATAGCAAAAGCCTGACTGCCTGCCAACTTAAGGCGCGATGGCAGGATTCCCAAGCAGCAGGTGATTTCTGAGCGCAGATAACCATCAGGGTAATGTTCCAGGAGCATGTCTTGAATATATCAAGGGCCTATACCATTCAGGGCCCTGTGCAATGTTAAATTCAGCCCACCGCTGAAGAGGCAGCCAATACAAAGAATGCAGGGCGGGCATAACATGACGATTACAGCTGCCTAAACCAGTAAGCAGCTGTGCTGTTGCATTCTGAACAAGTGATGCTGCAAGTGATGGATAAGCACATCTGGAAAATAGTGGAAGTGAAGATTTCAGTAATTTTTGTGGGCTGCTGATTGTCTTCTCTTTCCTTGCCTATATTACTCTCCTAAGAACAGAGAACTAATTTCTCTGCAAAATTAGCCAAGGAACTTCCCTATTCATTATAGCCAACTAAAGAGAAAAAGTCAGTGGTGATAGAAAAGCAGCGCAATCAGTATATTCCAGGAAAAGGCTGTTAGTCAACAGAAAGGGTATAAACTGCTCAGTCTCCAGCAAGCTAAGTTCCCTTCATTCATCTTTGGAAACAACAAAGACATGAAGCTTGCCTGTGAAGCAGTATGCTTTATTTCCTCCTTGAATGTGTTCTGTTGTGCGTACACAGGCAAAAATAAAACTGTATATTAGCAAAGGCTAGCCTCTCTCTCTCTCCCTTCATCCCTTTCTCCAGATGCTTCTGGGTAGGTGCCTGCTGGGGATACACCTGGTTAGTACTTTCACGCGATATGCTTAGTATTCCATAATGTCATCATAGGTTACAGCACATCAATGCAAACCTTAGCCTCCCAGAGGTCCTCCTTTCAAACAGGTTGCCTTTTCTCTAATGGAATGCAAATACCTGTCAGACATGCCTGGATCAAACCTAAGAGCAAATCTTCCTGCTCACTATGCTTATGAATTGTTCTTTATTTTCTCTTGCACAAAGACATCCCCCCACCTCTACTCTTTTTACCCAGACTTTAGTATTAAGAGTTGCCAGTGGAGCGAGGTGCATAAGGCTTCCATTGTTTCTATGTTTGGAGGAGCACAATGACCCTGCTTTAGATAAAAGTCTTGCCTTTCTCCTCATCAAAGAGGCATTTATCTTCCCTCCAGTCACTTTTTTCTTTCTTTCCTTTGCAATCAATACAGCCATCAATCAGAAAATACCATGCAGTAACACACACATTTATTTTATTGTTTAAAACCACTCCTGTATTATTTTTCAAGCAAGAATTGTTAAGTGAGACAAATATAAAAGAAGTAAAATATTTCATGAACAGGGGGAAATGCATCAAGTGTTCAGTCCTGCCCCAAAGTATTTACTACTTCTAACAATTGCTAGACATTTCCTACTATTTCAAAGTCTTTTTAAAAATGGCAAGATATGAAGTAAAAAAATAAAATAAACTTATGACATCTGTCCATCCTAAAAGAACTTAGGTGAGTATAAGACCCTTTTCAAATGGACCACGGAGGTACCACAGTGTGGGGGGGATGGGTGGAGGTGGTGGCGGGTGTGCGGCCAGTCACACGGACGCACACCAACTTCCACCCATCTCCCTGAACAGAGGCACCTCCCCAATGCCTCCATGCATGGGCGATGGGTGGAGCACGGGAGCACGCACGCACGCCCACCTATCCCCACCGGCGGTCACATGGATGCCTCCCCCCCTCCCCAGTTGGCCACGTGGGGGAGGGAGGAGTATCTTGTGTGAAAAGGACCTAAGAGACTAATGTCAACTATACTGGACTGGAGACTAAAAGCAGCTATCATTTGTACAGTAATGAAATCCAGTCACATACTCATTTCACCCCCTCCTCCTTATTCTGTTGTCAAGAAGTTGACAGACACATCACTCCATGATGCAGCTTCATAATAGTTTATTTTAAAATAGGTTTCAGACAGGAAATTCAGAAACCATACAGAAAAACTCTGTTACAGAGACCACTTACCAGTCACCTCAGGAAGAACATTTAGGGTAATTTCAGACGTGACAGGCCTCTCGACCCGCCATGCTAAACCCTGTACTGGGATCCATCTCGGAGCCCGGTCTGTGATCAAGCCGTCTGTCCTTTAGACGCACCGGCCTGATCTCCGAGGGGAATTGGGGAGGGGGCGGGGCTGCGCGGCATGATGTGGGGCTGCGCAGCACGACACGTGGCCGCTCAGTCCCGCCCCCCCTGCGCTCCCTCGGCCGCCTGCCCACGGGGAGATGGGCAGTTGTAGCGGCCAATGAGGCCACTGCGCCCAATCCCGTCCTGTAGTTGGGACCCGATTCCAGGACAGGGCTGGCAAGCAGACGTTCACCGCGGCCATTGCCAGCCCTTCCTGGATCGTGACCAACCTAACCATGATTCTGGAGGTGAGGCCGGCCTCACCTCCAGAACCGTGGTCAATTTGATCCTGGCCGGGTGTTCACTGTGGTGAACATCTGGCAGGGAGAAAATAGATGTGCACGAGATCACTGCCACCACATGGGATCCATTGTGATTCAGTGTGGTGAACAGCGATCCCGTACCATCTGAAATTACCCTTAGATTTTTATATTGATGTCTCAAGTACACTAATAGCTTTGACTGAGATTTTAAAATTGATTATTAAAGGTAGACTCATAGATTTACACTGAGGTACAAATGTGATTTCTAAAATTTTTAGTATCTAAAGTTTCTAATATCTAGCAACATCTAGCAATTCTACACGAATTGCCAATAACAATGGACAAATAGGCAGCAGAAGATGCTGTTATCACTAACACTTTGAAGCAAAAGCAATTAAAAAAAAAAAAAGTTTAGCCCACAGTGTGTACCTCATACATATTCCTATTACTGTCACCCTTATCCAGGGGGGCTTTCTGAATTCTGCACTGCCATGATGGCAGCAATTTCCACTTGGGCAAATTCTTGCAAAAGTTGCCTCCTAGCAGCACGAAATTAGAGTCTGTGGGGAGTGTTGTGAGCTAGCCAATGGGGTGCCAGCACTGTTAGCCTATATTCCAGAGTCAACAGGTGTTTTGCCAGAGCTGCAGAGGAAATGCAGTCCACAGTCCCCCACCAGAGAGAACCCACTACCTCCACTGAGAGGTCTGACTGTGTGTATTTTGTATGAATTTTTTTTTTAATGATATATCCAAAAATGACATAATCTTATGCTGAGAAACTCATTTGCATGAACAATTATATAATTTGCACAAATGAGTTAATTTGCATGATTAATTCTGCTCACAGAATTTGGATTTTCTGCTTCCAGAATTGGGAGAACTTTTTTTTTCCTTTTTGCAGAGCACATGGGCCCTTGACGTTATGCTACTTCGTCTAGTCCCATCATTTATTTGCTCAAACCACCTGCTGGATCTAGCTTCAAATCAGACCCTAAGCTCTTTGAGGTGCAGGCTCGTTTCACTATGTGCTTTTACAGCACCTAAAACAATGGGTGTTTTCAGATGGATTGGGAGACCGATGGAGCCCAGAGCTGCTATGAGGGCCCACCCCCACTAGCTCCACCTAGGGCCACAACAGACAACTCGGCGGTCTCCCCTGCTCCAGCTCCCCTCTCCACCATAGAGCTGCGGGTCGCTCTAGCAATGCTCTAGGTGGCTGGCCACAACTCTATGGTGCTGGACGCGGCAACAGACGGACAGATGCAGAGGTGCTCCGTGGGTCCCCCCAACAGATGAGCAGCATGCTCCTGGATCTTGAAGAACATGCCGTGCTGGTTTGCCCCAGAGCAGCCCCAGCCTGCTCTATGTTGCACATCTGGTGGGAGCCATTCACATAGACTGGTAAACTCAGGGGTGAGGGAAGTGAATCCAGAGTTGCTGTCCATCTGTTTACAACCAATGAAGCCACAATCCTGACAAACAAGATATGACCATTTGGCCACCTTGCATTTATTTACAAACAATCCTGGAACAAACCTTCAAGATTCTGATAACGTAATTTGCTAATAATGACAACATATATATTGGACAGACTGGGACATTATACAAGCAGAATTGGGTGAGTAACAAGTGGCTAGGTGAGCAGCTCCCCGGGACACCCAAGGTCTCTGTGGGATCTGTGCTCCCACTTGCTTGGCATGGATTCAGGTATTTCCTTATGTTATGTATATTACAGTTTTGTTTTTTCTTGTTTCCCGGGTTTTGCCTATGCCTTAGGGGGGTTGGATCCTCTCTGCCACTTTCGTTCGCCACTTCCGTGCTCAGGGTGAGAGGACACACACGGGGTCAACGTTACATGAGTGCCTTGAGCTGGAGCTTGAGCTCCTAGGTGAGACAGGAAAGGCTGCCTACCAGGAGGAGTAACCAATGGCAGATGAGCTTCGTGCCCTGTATGAGGTCTGGACACAACCAGAGGTGCAGATCACCCTGGTGCGCAGGGATGCTTTTGACCCTCACTATACGGTAGCACAGCAGTGGCGGCCCCTCGCTTTGGCGTTGGGGGCACTGACCTACAGCAGCCCCCAGCACCAAAGAACCCATGCTCAGCACCATTCCGGATGCACGCGGGCATCCAGTGCCAGCCCAGCACCATTCCGGATGCGTGAGGCCAGCACTGGGGGCCCATGCGCATCCAGACTGGTGCTGGGCCAGCGCTGGGGACCTTCGAGTCCCGGCATCTCTTTAGTGCATGCGCGCCAACTGGTAAGAAAGACTTTCCTCCCTGGGCTGGCACGCATGCACTGAATAGACGTGGGGGCAGGGGGGGGGGGGGGG